>JAOYRR010000335.1:0-143366 GCA_038994665.1 Podotricha telesiphe
GAAATCGAACCCACAGCCAATTGAGACTACATTCAAACACTGTCTAACTGAGCCATATTATTTAATATGTTTTTTTAAAGTGTTATTCGCACACTTAGGAAATTTAAAAAGACATATTTAGAAAACGTATAATAGTTTCAAGAGGCGCGGGTTAAAATCCCGCTGCGTTCAAATTTTTATATATATGTTTTACGTTTTCTAAATATGTCTGAGCCACATTAGCTTCTAATATTTAATGCCTATATTTTGGGAGAAATCCTATATATTTAACCTACCCACCTACCAAATTTCATGTATGTATGTTTATCTAGCAGTTTCGGTTGTGTGTCTGTCTGTCCATTAGTTTCGCAAGAATTTTATATATACATACCTATATAGGTATATAAATACAACATGTTTCTGCTAATTGGAAAAATGCATATTATAACATATCACTAAATTCCTCTCCCAACCATGCCAAATGCGAGAAAAGCTTGAAAACTATACTAGCCCTCACAACGTGAAATTCTCACCGCTTCAAATATTTACAGTGCAACGTTTAGCTTTGCATGCTGTTATAATTGCAATTACCATACCTTAAAACTATTGAACGATGCTTTTGAGTAAACAAGGCTAAACTAGCCATCGATGAGGTGGACGTCTTGGTGGTGCTTGAAAAATTTTTTTTCCTGTCATATACCAAGGTAGTTATTATTTTTGCCTTCTGAACTTAAAAGTGCCTTCTTGCCAAACAATAATGGCGTTTCTGTGTATAGGTTCGAATCCAAATGAAGATTTTTTTACATTTTTAACGAAAGGAAAGGAAAACTTAAAAAAATATATATTTAGTAAAATGATATAATTAATAAATCTAAATCGGCAAACCTAAAGTAAACGAAGCTAAAGTAAGCGAAGCTAAGACGTTTAATCGAATAAATCACAGAATAGGTATATAATATTCACCCAATAAATATTTACATACATTTGAAATGTGTAATCGCGAAAGCCGAGGCTTACATAGTTTCTTTTGCAAGTATCACAGTTTAGTCTTTTTTTTATAGTTTATTCTGTTTTATATTCATTCTGTACAATTTGATATGTTTTTGTATTCTGTATTTTTATATTTATTCTGTACAATTTGATAATATACTAAGTTTTATAACGCTTTATAGGACTGCTTCCTATGAACAGTAAGCCTAATATCTCGTACAGCTGGAACATTTTATAGTTATGTAAATAATTTGTTTTAGCTTTACATATGTAATATACATTAAAAATAGATTTTACTATACACTTACCTTAGAAAACTTCATCTATATGTGAAGTTGGTTGTAAATGAAACAAAAAGATATAGTCAGGATAAGGTTATGTCCCCAGGTCGTCTCGTTTTACATACTTTGATAAGGTGAAGCTATCACCTATTAATATAAGAAAATTTTACATAGACTACTATATAGACTTATTTCTTTGCGTCTTAAAAGCTTCACTTCCGAACCATTGCATGTTGACCGGCGGAACTCAACGCCGCGCCATTTCTTGTACCAGAGCGGAGAAATAAAAATAGTTTAAATATAATTATTCCTCCAAGTCGGGATCAAACTAGAAAAAAATATTATTATCTTAATCTTAGTTTATTATTAAAATGTTCTATTGTTTGAAGCTTGTATACACATACGAATAACCTTCACTAAGACAAAGTTATGTAATCTATGCTTTACCTGACAGTATTTTGTGTCTATTTAATAATTGACAGTACTAAAAGCAATTTACTGTTGTAAGCATTCGTAAATTAATAATGGCGTGTAGATAATGTGCAATCAAATGCTTAAATTTAAATATCCAAAATATAGTTGCAGGTCTCACGTACCTACTGTTGCTCAAACAAAAGGACAAGGAATTTTGTTCTTTAAGAATAGTGCGATAGTTTTAAAATAATAATGTAATAAAGATCAACGGTTTAATTAAATGTTCAATATGTTTTTTTTTATTGACTCACACTTTTTTCCTTATAGCAGGACAGTCAGTGAGAACCTAGTCTCAAAACACTCCTTTATCCACTCTCCGCCCCAAATTGTGATATTGCGTGTTCACAATTTTTTTACATTTTAAAGTTTTAATCACACACTTAGGATATTGAAAACGTATAACATTTTTCGAAAGCAGTGGTATTTGAACCCGCGCCTCTCGCCGCTTAGTCGGTTTTCAAGAGTTTTTTATACGTTTTCTAAATATGCGTGTTGACTATCAAAACTCACGCGCTTTGTCTGCGATACCAGAGTGGAAAAATGAAAACATCTTGCATGCTCTCTATATTCGGAGACGAACTCACAGCCTACCACATTTACAGTACCACCGCACCATGATGGCCTAATAAGTCAATTATAAAATGAAAATATTAAATCATTTGACGGTATCGTGGCAATGCTTCGAATTCGAGCGGAAGTAAAAAAGGGAGTCTCACTAGGTTCTCTCTGCGAACCCTGCTATGTAGGAAGCTTATTAATAGAATATATAAATAATAATATAAAATATGTTGATTATTACAAATAAAGTATGTCTCTAAGGTAAAAAGTATAAAATAATAAAGTCTGTATAAGGTAATGTTCGAGAAACACTATTTAATACTACATTACATTATGGAACGATGCATCGTGAAGATGGCTGAGCGATTACGTATCGCCTGCGCCTGCTCATTCCTTAGGTTACCTAATTTCAGGGCATAGTTGCGTAGGAGTTCATTGTTATTATGATTTACGCTCACAGATATGCTATGTCAAAGTAATATTTGATAGATTAAATTTTCATTTATATTATGTAAGATTTTGTGTTTATTGTGGCGCAGTAAGACAGCGTCTGTATTGTTGTTGTAGGTTCGATACCGACTCAAAGGAATGATTATATTTTAATTATTTTCATTACTTTACTCTGGACGCGCGGCGTTAAGATACGCCACTTAAAACGCAATGTCTCAAATTACGGTGTATAATAGGGAAAGAAGTTTCTTTTCACTACGTTTACTGATTGAACCTGACTGAGCTGAACATAATAGGCACAGGGAATAACTTACTGTTTTATTTAAACACGTTTGCACTGACACGCTGTCCCACTGTGGCACAGTAGCCTCAAACTATATTTCTAAATTTTAAATTAGGTAAAATGAAGTCACACAAACAGAGCTAAATATTTTTTTTCTCTCCTATTCCTAGTCCCTAAACTATAATAAATATCTTAATATGTTTTTGTTAATTTTACCACAAATAAGCCATAAAAACTCATACCATTATTTTAGAATAAAATTTGAATATAAAACGGACACAAAAATCAGTAAGACATTAATTAATTCGAGAACAAAACGATTCAATCAAGCAATTGAAATAATTTACAAAGTATTGACACTTAAAATGACACTCCATCATCGTTCTAATGCTTGTCATTCTAAATAATAAAACTCATTGAATCTATTACCTTTGATAACACAATGCCACTATGCACGCCCACGATCTTTCCACTTATTTTTAAATAAATAATTTCTACTAAGTTTGGTAGTTAGTTTAGTAACTATTTAACTCCAATAACTAATTAACTAAAAAAAGAAATTAATAAATTCATCATGCATAAAGCATTTTTTATGCAGTCACAGATACTCTGCATATTTTTCATAACTTCACAGACACTGCAATTTACACAAATATTAACCGTAGTAAATAATAATAGAGGTCGTCGTGGTGCAGTGCAGCGTTTGACTGTTTGTGGGTGGTGGTGATGACACACGATTGTTTGTGGGTTCGATTCTCACTCTGGGTAATGGTTATATTGAAATATTTTCATTTCTCCGCTCTGGTACCTAAGACTTGAGTTGAAGACTGTTGAGTTGAATTAAAGCTTCACCACTCACCGCGCAATGGTTTAATTTCGGTCAACATTATCTGCTTTGTCCTTAGTTGCACGGTAATGAAAATAGCATTGGTATTATAAACAGATAATAGTTTTAAGTTAAATAAAATATATGATGTATTTCTTGCTTATACAAAAATACAAAAATCACATACAAAGTTAGTTGTGAACACAATTTTGATAACATATTAGCGGTAACAGAATTAAATGATATCACATTCAACGTTAAGTAAAAGTAACTTTAAGCTAACACAAAATAACTTACCAGAGGTCACTTCGATGTCAGAAGTTAGAATTTACTAAACGCGTAAAATCTTTTACGTATTTAGGTCGTTATCGCAAATTCATAATTCTAGTAGCATTCGACTAACATAATTAATATGTCCGTACATACTATATATACTCTATAAAACAAAATTTTACCGCTATATAAGTTAAGATGACTTAAACAACCAAGAGAGAACCTAAAATCCTTCACCGATGATTTCAAATAAGAATTTCAAATTGTACTCACTTGCAATGTATGAAACAATCGATTTTGAGCTCTATTCTAAAGTATTAGAATACATATTCTATTTTGTTACTACTAAAGCCTCTTAACACAGCTTCAATGGAAAATTCATTTTATTTCATAAATTATTCGGTTTAGAATCCAATGTTAGTAGCGTTATGTTTTAATAATAACCTGTTTTGTGGACGCCGTGGGAACGAAGTCGGATATGCGAGGTAAAAATGGCTGTCGGAACAGTCTGCAATAGTCCAATTTCTGCCTTTTACTTAGACTATGTTTGATCATAAAAACTTGTTTAGGCTCTCAACGGATGTCGCTCAGTTTAGACGTTTTAAAGTATGTGTTACTGTTAAGTTACCTTTAAATAATAGGAAATATGTAAAGCGATTGTAATTACTTCTTAATAAAAATAATTTCATATGTTTATATAATTATAAATTTAACTAAGTAATTCATTTGTAAGGCTCTTGTTGAATAGAACTATATATTTTATCAGTATCTATTTAAGAATATATACCGTAAATCAAATTCTATTCGCCTTTCAAATTAAATTCGAGATGACTTGTATTTTTTTCCTTAAGAAATAATTTTAGCTATTAAAGAAGCTGTTGCTTAAAACAAAAAAAAAATATTTTGCTGTTTTTCATGGATTAGTGATTTCGTGTATAGGTATAAATGTGACGTTGAGTTCCGCCACCTAGCAAGCCTCTGTCTGTCCATAAATAGAAAAATAATAAGGAAGATGTACATTTTAGTATTCATTTGTGAATAAAGAATAAATAAAATGGGCACTAACTGAGATTTTATTAGCGAACATATGATATGAAAACATCTGATATAAATAAATGGGAATCGTATGGCAATATTCGTCAACGATGTTACATAGTTACTCAGGCTGGACTTTGACTTCTATGTAATTATAATTTCTATATCTATGCACTCTTTTTTAGGATACTCTAAGATAACCTAGTCCTAGTGTCAAGACACTGTGTTCTCCACTTTCCTGCACTTTGCCTATATTCGAGACATTGCGTGTTGAGTGATGGAACTCGCCGCCTTTTAATGTATCAGAGCGAAGAAATAAAAATAATTTAAATATAAGCATTCTTCCGAATGAGTCGCACACACAACCAATCGCCCTTGCAGTCAGACGCTGTCCCGATACTGCGCCTCGATATCCTAATAATGCAAGTTAAAAATTAAACTATATGCAAATTAAATTAGCATACCTATCGTGATTTTAATATACTGCATTCTCGTATGATTTAAAGTTTGTCTATTTCTTAGATTCTTTATTTGTTCGGACATCCCAATCTCTCCAAATCTACCTCTTTTACAATATTTTATTATTATTATAAATACATATTAGTTAGTATGTACAATATATTTACGTTATACCATAATAATATGATAGAAAATACTGAAAAAAAATTACATACAAAAAATAAAATGTAGGTTTCTTCACATCGCTAAAAATCTGTAAATTAAAAATATGGATACTTGTGATGAATGATATCTGTGTAGGAATTTAGCTGTGAACTAAAAAATGACAATGCCAGTAAATATATTTTTATCAGCTTCACACTTTACGGGAGGCAAAGATCTACTGTCATGGCTCTCCGCTCTCCGTTTTCTGCCCGAATTCGATACAGGCGTAATGATTAGCGGAAATCAACGCCTCAATTTATCTTACCGGAACAGGGAAATGATAATAACTAACAAAATATCTTCAAAATATTGTTTTTAAGACGAAATTGACTCATACATTCCTATCCGTAAGAAACTTAGTAAGAATTAAATCTCACATAATATTGTACTAACACAACCACACACATGCTAACAGGTGTAAGTTTATTGACATCCTTGTCATATACCGACGTTAAAATCACTGTAGCATTTCAAAAAACAATATCCATTCCTTTTTTTCTATATATTACTAAGCTAACTTTCTAAGTTAGCGTTTAATGTATGACTTTGATACAACTTCACTCTTTAACACGTTTGTCAGTGTGTGAGTATTGCGCAAACGCATTTGTCGAGACGTCGCTGACTCATCGCACTGTTAAGACTGTAATACACTAAGCTTTCTCTAAAATGTACATCTGTTAAAATAATGAAAAAAAGTGTAATCTTATTCTTATTCATTATTCTTATACATTCTCTTGAATTTTTTAATTTTAAAATCTACTAATATATAGATATGTCTCTAATATGGGCGGAAATTGGCGAACAGAGTGTACTGACACTACCTGACTATCTGACCCAGCTACGGGAGAACAAGCGTGGAGCTGATGAAAAAAAATAATTTGCATTCGCATTTTATTTTACGTTTACTATAACACACAATAGTTATCAGAATTCAACTTTGGAGAAACAAACATTGCGGTTAGTCAAATACTTTAAGGTCACAGTGGCTTATAGGATAAGGTTCAGTAAATATTTTGTATTTCAGCTTTGGGCACAGCAGGGTAATCCAACTCATCTATCTATATTGTCAAGACCCTTCGTTCTCCACTTTACACCCGAATTCGATACAATCGTGTAAAAAGTAACAAAAAGTAGCAAAGTAGTAAAAAGTACCAAAATCTCAAGTATATTTTTTAAGTAAAAAGTTGACCTATTTGAATTTGTGTACATTTCGCTGAGCAAATTTTAAAAATCATAGCCTATATTGTAAAACAATACAAATTTCCAATGTAATGAGGAAATATAAAATGTCAAGTTGTATTGTGAAATACACGTTTATAGCTAGCTATTTCGTATTCGTAACTATTTCGTATTTCTCCGCGTTCTCGCTTAAGTCACAAACTGCTCAAATTTATAATTTTATCGAATTATATAAATAAGGGGTGCTGGGTTAGCCAGCGCTTGCAATGTAAGCCCTCATAAATCGTTTTTCTGACGGCTTTGTCACAAAATGCGGAATTATTATACAAATACTTAATTAGTATGTTTTGATGAACACTGCATCCAAATCCATTGGGTGGTTTAAAATAAGAAAACTTAGAAACAGGCAGACAGAGGTGGAGGGCGACCTTGTTTCATACTATGTAGTGATAATTAACAATCTCGAAATTTTTGTAGAAGTACTCGAAAACAAAATGCACTCTGATAAAATTGAAGCAGATCGCTAGTGAACTACAGCAGGAAAAAGCATTAAAAATTCATAATGTTAATTTTACAGAACTTAAAAATTTTTTACATAGAGAACCGCTAAATAGCAATGTGATTCTAACTGGAGACACACAACTAGAATCAATATAACAATTTCGAATACCGAAATTATACGCGATTAATCCGTTTAAAATAGTTTCATTTCAAAATGTGTTATAATCGCGAAAATCAAAGAACTTATTATCAATATAACAATTTGCTGCTAAGAATTAATATATTTCATACATATATCTATTTATTACATATGAATGGTAGATACTGTCATAAAAATGTTATCCTATTGTATCGAGGTGGGAGGTGTGGGTTAAAATCCTGCAATTTTGTAGGAATTCAATTTGTAAAAATAACACTTAAAAAAAATACCATTATCTCTTGTCCAATTATTATTCTTAGAAATAATCTTTGGATAGAGGAAATTTTGCGAAATCCAATACAGAGATGTTAACAAAGAAAATAAGATTTTCGAAGTGCCTAAATAAGCTCATTTAGCTTAAATGTCTATAGTGGACGGAAGGAAGGTTTCAAACGTGTAAAAACATTTTATACGTTTTAAATATTAACACGGAATTTCATATGAATATCTCTAGATGTAAAGCTTTATATTTAAATATTAGACAAAAAACGGAGAAGAAACAGAGATTTACATTGTAACAAATAGAAAAAGATAAATACATAAAACAGGTACATAACCTATGACTTGAAGGTCATTGTGGCACAGTGGGTCTGAACGAAACACAATTGGTTGTGGGTCGATAACCACTCGGCGGAATGATTATATATTTAAAAATTACATTCATTTCTTTCTACTTCCTTCAACAAAAAGAGTTCCGCCACTCAATACGCAATGTTTCTAATGCGAGCAGAAAGCGTTGTACAGAGTGTCTTGAAGCTAGGTTCTCTCTAGTCAGAGCATCCGCATAGTGGAGTAGTCACCCTGCTAAGCGGGAAAAAGTATGAAACTGGTTTCTTTTGCTTTTATATACCCTGTACATATATATTATAACTAAAAACTTCAAAGCCAGATCTGTTTTTTTTAACATCTTAGTAGAGCCATTCAGTTGGATTGACCTCGTAATAAAGTTAAAAAATGGCTTGAACTTTAGCATTCTTAACGACCAGTTCTAAGTGGTTAATCTGTATAAAACAAACAAAGAAGTATGCATATATTATATAAGATAAAAATACAGTATTTATATAAGGAACTTCTTTAATATTAATCACATTAATATAATCCATTTATTAAATGGTAATAATAGATAAAATCCTGTTTGATGAAGAGATTAGATTTCAAGGTATCAGGATCTTTATGATGTTAAATTCAAATTGAGGCCATCGTGGCGCAATGGAACAGTGACTGATTGTATATGTGAAGGTTGTGTATTTGATTCCCACTCGGCGGAATTATTATATTTAAATTAATTTCAGTTCTCTCAGTCTGTTTGTGTGTCAAACTAAGAAAATAATCGTAAATGTCGCATAAACGTTTGGCTTGGGTGGTTTCCAAGAGGCGCGGGTTCGAATCCCGCTGCGTTTAAGTTTTTATACTTGTTCTAAAAATGTTCTTTAATTTTCTAACTGGTCTAATTGGTGGTAAATATTGGTCTTATTCATATATTTTATTTAATTATTACATATCAAAGGAATATGTCTAATAACTGAAACAAATTGCGAATGAAACTTATTTCACTCAATAAATTCAACGACCTCGATAACGATATTTATACATAACTACTTTACGTAACGTCTCTAAGATAGCAACTGGAAATCTAAAGCAAAAAAAAATACATTTAAGAATATTTAATTTGTCTTGTTAAACAATTAACTTTCACCTAGGTTCTAGACTTGGAACCACACATTTAAATGATATATCCTCACTGTGTTATCTAAATAATAAAATGCTATGTAAAATATATAGGTATAGTAATTTGTAGGTATTAGGTTGCGGTAGCAGTAAAGCTGGGACCTCGTCTCCAACGACAGGGACCTCGTGTGTTTGCATCTGTGTGTAGCCGAACCTACGTGTTTGGCGTTTTTGGTTACGGCTATGTGTTCAACTTCATCGGATAATATGTAACGTGGTCTACGGAATAACTTCATTAACTGGAGCGAATATTTGCAGACTGTTACCACTAGTGGGTTCGGACGAGTTTAAGCTCTTTCGAAGTAGCTACTGAACAGTTTCCTGCAGTGCTCTTTGATCGAGTCGACTAAACGTCGCTATCGATTTTGCTTGGTACATGCCCAGGATGCGCAAAAATTTATTTTGTAGGACTTCCAATTTTCTTCGTCCATAGCAAATAGTCCTGAGCGTTTGAAATAAGGATATTTTTTTTGGGTATCTTTATTTCTGTATATCAACCAAAGCTTTATAACTTTTGTTTAAATGTCATATTGTTATAGTACAGTATAGCTGGTCTCTTAAAGATCCATATTAGATTTTGACTTTTGATTTTTGTAAGTCAACATTAAACACATCACGTTGAACGGCTATCGTTAAAGCACAATTGCTTTACTTGTTATATTGTTTAGTTGATCTGTTATGATTGTACATAAGGTGTCAGTCTTCTAAATGAATTTATACCTTATGACAGAGACTTATAGACAGATAAACTGACCGAGAAACACATATTATCTACAAAAATATTTTTTTCCTAAATCTATTTTGACACTTTGTTTCTGTTTTATTATACTATTGATAATATTTATTTTCACACGCTATAAAAATGTGAAATGTAATTTTCACATTTTTTTAGATATTATCAATTTAAATGAATAAACTTGTTTGCAAATTAAAATCATTTGCGTCACTGCAGAGTGGAATATGTTTTATACAAGGTCAGTCTTGATCTTTATATTTATAGATTAGAGCAAATAATATAATATTATAGAAACTCTTTTCTATTTTGACTCTTGAAAAATATAATGAAATTGTATTGAATTGTAATGCTCTTTTAAGGTACTGTAGATTCGTATTTATAAATCTGACAATTAACATGATAACATAATTAGTTACTACAACATAACCATATAAAAATATTTATATTTCTCATTTTCAGTCTTCACCATCATTAATCAAGAACATGGATTTATTTGTAAAAATCTACAGAAAGCAATTTAAATGAATTTGAAATCCACTTACTAATTTGGATATTTCTAAGAATGTCTGACAAGATTTTTCATTCCTAACTTACAGGCTAGACGGTATAAACGGTGACCTCTTGTCTTGAATTATCTCTCATTTAAGTGAAAAAAGTAAGGGAGCTAGTCTTTTTTTCTTTAGCTTTTGCTCTTTATTTGTTCCAAATATATCAGGTGTTCTTCAAGGGTTTTATTTCAGCTTATATTTTGTTATACGAAAGTGCAATTACGAAAATTATAAATTATTACAAAATAATCTTAATAGTGAGTAAATGGCTAGCACCTCTAATTAATAAATATATTTATTTAATATGGCTTAATTTAGAAATTTCAATATACCTATACCTAAGTTGCTATATGGCTGGTCCTTAGACTTCGTTGTTGTTATCTTTACTTACGTTACGTATTAAATTCACTTAGTCATTACCCAACTGTGGTACAATAGCTTTTTTTTAATATGAGGAAATTCTTTACCCGACCGATTGGGTACTAGGACGCGGTTATGTAGGACTCCGGACCCGCAGATGTAGGCCGTCCGTGTACCCACTAAAACCTCACGACGCTCCTCCTCCACCGCAACTGGCCGGGGCCACAGAGACTACAATCTTTCGTGAACTACTACGTGACTGGACGTGAGCGGGTAGTACAATAGCCTGCCATGCACTAAATTCCGCCATTCTGATATTATTTTTAATATATTAAATATATTCTTGATTATGAGATATTAAACCTATTTACTGAGAAGTATGATATGAATAATTTGATATCATCTTACAATAAAATAGTAGTAGATATACATATTTACATTGCAATATGATCCAAGCAGATAAAACACGTTGTCTTTTTAATATTTACACACGAAACCAAGATCAGGTCTAATGTTACAACTAATGCAAACCATTTGAACTTTTACAAATTCCCAATAAAGCTTGCTTTCGTATACCGACTGTTGTACAAACAAATTTAAATGCGCTTTACAAATCTGATATAAAATAAACAGCAAATATAAATACTGAATCTCGTAATGTATGCCTAAGAAGCCACGTTAAGATTCAACGGAATTATTAATATTGACATTGACTACTTAAGCTACTTTGCATAGCTCAAAGTTCGATTCGAAATACATATTTTATAATGCATTTAGGCAATTTCTTTCAATCCGTTCACAGTACAGTGACATTTATTAAGTATTTTGTAAAGTTAAATTAATAAATGTTCCTTTGAGATATGTTAACTTTTGAGCACTCTATCGTGTTTATTTATTCAATATATATGTTATACGAGAGCTTTTTTATAAAAATGTCATATTAAGTAATATTTGGTTTTTTGACTTAAATTTAATATTTAGCTTCTTTCTTTTGATATACATACATTATGTAATAAATTATTTTGTTATGCAATTGAGCTTTGCTTATAAAGGCAGAGGTCGTGGGTTCTAGCGTGGGTTCGACGTGAATATATATTTCGTATATGTTTATTTTCGAGTTAACGTATCTGCATTTTCAAAATACATAAGCAACTTTTCCTTTTTACATTTTATTCTGAATAACTATTATTTACTTGCACAATCTATACATACACACTAAGGGCGATACAAATACCGTATTTATAATATATATTCTTAAAGCTAGTAATAAACCATAAAAAGAGTTTATTAACTTTTGAGAATATTCTTTAAGATTTATTTTGCGTCAAGTAAGATAAATTATACATTTAACTAATCATTTCTCATTTTTTGGCATGACTGTTCATTAGCCAGACTAATAGCGTTTTATGCATCAAGCTGTAAGACTGACAATTGTATGATATTTGAATGTACTCGATATTTTGCTTAAAACATCAAAACACAGGATGTGGCATCCTCTTAGTACTGTAATATCTCTAAATGAGCATAAATTTACCAAAGTGAATGAATTCATTACATTAGTTTGTACCTTCGCAAATATATGAAAGAAATGTGATAAATCCAAAATTGACACCTGAAACCCCGATAATTCTTTCTTCAGAGATAGTAAGTTAATTCTTATTGTACGTTTCCGTTAACCATTTAATATTCTATTAAGGAAGTGACGCTGTGGGAAAAAACATGTCTATGGCTGAGTGATAAAAATCGAGTGAGCATCATGATTTATACATCCTCATGACTTGTCACATGTAAGACAAATGTATAGAATCATCTAATTACCTGAATTTACATTTTCCTATACAGGTTCTTTGTAACGGATTAATAATTAATTTAAAATGTAAATAAGAATATTGCATGAATAAAACTTAATGGAATTCAATTGTGAGACGTCTGTGTGTACACTTATGGTTCCGAGTTCAAATCAGTTCAATAAATTTTAGTATAAAATGGTTTGGTTCACGCTTTTTCAGTCGGTGTGTCCAGCGTTAAAATACTATCCTAAATTTAAACAGTAAGTGAAAAACAAATGTTTTATGTATAGTCTATAGTTACAAATTAATGACTCAGCAAAAAAAACTTTAAAATTGCATCATTAAAAAATAATTAAATAAATACATTTTTTTCATTTAAACATTTGATATATAAAGTTACAGACCGTCTTTCCTTAGAACCTTCGCCTCGCATGTATTGAAGCGTAAAATTACCATGGACACAATGTTGCGATGCTCTTTTGTTAGCGTAAGATTTCTTTCTCTTTTCACTGCCTTACTCGAGCAAAACTTACCTGCATTATCCGTACTTTGTCAGGTGTCCGATTATTCATTTTTCTACAAACAAACGATCAAAATAATGTGTAAATTTATACAAATTCCAACTCTGTGCTGTTGTATTTAGATATAATAATTAAAAAATACGGATAAAGCTGAATAAACTGTGAAATGATTTTAAGATACTGTTTCTTTTTCTCGTCGTATTTCGAGGCATCCATCTGCTTCAGGAATTCGCGAATCAGCGTTACACGTGCACATCTGTCGCTAACATTTGGTACGTGCCATGCTGAAGAAGTCTTTATTTTTTCACACTTCCATTAAGAAATATGACAGATCGTGTCGTGTGTTCCTTTTCATTTTGTTCTTATGTATTTCAGATATGTGAAATAAAATAATGGCAGTAATTATAAAATTATTTTATTTATTTTACATTTTAAAGTGTAAATTGGAACTTAGGAAATTGAAAAATATATTTAGCAAAACGTCAGAACGCGTGGCTTAGCGGTCAGAGCGCTTGGACGGTTTCCTAGAGGCGCGGGTTCGAATCCCGCTACGTTCTAATTTTTATACGTTTTTTTTTCAATATATATTTTTAAATTATATTATTATTTGTAAAAATGTTTGAAAAACTTTGAGAAAGGCATAGTAGAATAGTTAAAATATTTTTTTAACTATTCTACAACGTATTGAGGATAAGATGACGAAAATATATAGCGTTATTACAAGGTGCAAATAGAATTGCACTTCTACTACTATATTTATAAGATTTATATTATAAACCAACAAAATTGTAAAAAAGTAAAATAAAAAATAAAGAGTAAAAAAACTGACAGAGAAATATTTCTTTTTTGTATTATTTTAATATATTATATAGTATTTAAATGAAAAACACATATTTCAAAAACGTATAAATATATGAACGCAGCAGGATTTGAACCCGCGCCTCTTGGAATTTTCCAAGCGCTCTTACTACTAAGCCATACGTTTTATATCCAGCTTTGTTTTAGACGATTGGACGGTCAGACGGTCTTGAACGGTTTCCGGAGGTTTCCAAGAGACGCGGGTTCGGGTTTCGCTACGTTCAAATTTTTATACATTTACTTGTGTACTAAGGTGTGTATAATACTTTAAAAATATGACTATGTTTTAATGATGTCTAGTAATAACATGAGGTATATCCAGATAAATAAAACCGAAACTATAAAAGTGTTCTCAACTTATATATATATTAACAATAAACAAGACGTAGGTACCTGGTCTCGGCATATGCATTATGCCTTCTTTAAGAAAAAATATAATGATTTCAAAGTTACTCGAAACTGTGTGAAACACATCTGCTCTTACTGACACAGTACAATTTTGCATCTGTAAACAAAAATACACCTTTAATTATGGTAGTAGAGTATAATTTAAAATTGTCTTTGTCTTTTCTTGATGTCTTACGGTATTCGTCCATCTTGGGATATTGCTTGCTTGAAAGATGAATTCGCCGTGCGATATATTACTATTTTTAACTTAATTTCTAATCATCTTTAGAAGAAGTAGCTTTCTTCTCACCCTATCTAGTGATCAGTCACTTTGCCGTTAAATTTTCACCGATTCGGAGACACTGTGTTGACACGGAGGCAGTTGTGTGCAGGAATCTTTTGCGAATTTTATCTATGTTAAATTGGGATACTATCCCGATATACCATGAATATATTCTATTTTTGTTTTTTGACTGATAAGATACCGATATATTTAAATAGATTAAAAAATGCAAGAACAAATTTGTTAACTGCTTTATAAGCTAACTATTATTATATACTAATACTAACAAAAACTTTCTAATATAACACCAAGCAACCTTCATAACAATTTTCAAAAACGATATCTCATACATCTATTAAAATTCAAAAAAAATACACTACGGAGTCCTAAGCAAAGGTGTTTATGTTTTTTCTGTAACATCTTCAAGGTCTATGCATCTGCCATATCTCGGAAACGTTGTTTTTTAAATACACATCTGCATACTCATAATTAATAGCAAAAACTTGACCTACAAAATTAAAAAATCACCTAGTAATTTTTTGTTTTGACTTGAATTGATCACACGTTTTCAGGATAATTGTAAAGAAAATATACCTTATGGTATTGTGTTAAAGTCGCTGAGCTTATCGTTAGTCGTGTTTTGTTGAATGTTTGTAAATATAAAAAGCTGCCAATTTCCGTTCGGATGTCGAATATCCGTTCTTAAAAATCGGCACGCAAGTGATTAGTGTCGCATGTGCTCGGATTTTTTGACATTTTTAAAGATTTTTCGACGCATGGGCATAATTTATCAAGTTCTTTTACGTGCAGCTGAAACTGCAATTTTTTGCACTATGTATTATATTAAGTACATCATAGAGTATATTGTTTGTTTGCTCGATCTTTTATAGCAATATATACTTAGTAACCATTTTAAATGAGCTTCTATTAAAATTTAATGGCATTAATCTAGTTAAAGTAATTATATAATATTAATATAAAAAGTTGATAGCTTTACGATTATAAAAAAATCTTGATAGACTTTTAGCATTTGAAAGTGTTATTCGTGCACTTAGGAAATTGAAAAATATTAGAAAACGTATAAAAATTTGAACGCAGCGGGAATCGAACCCGCGCGTATTGGAAACCTCCGGAGGCCGTCCAGTTTTATATATTGTGCAAGTTAAAGGTAAACTTAGTAACACGGCTGTATCTAACAGTGCCGGTTTTTATAGGGATATATAACGTCACATTGACTATATTTTAATTTTACTTTAAAAAATAAACAAGAACAACAAAAATCAACTGTAATCAGCATCGTCAGACAAAAAGGCGTTTTGCCACGATATCTCATTTCATCGATATAGAAATATTAGAAACGGAGACTACAATATTTCCCATTAATTAAATGTACGCACATGTGTTTAATATTTACAGTAAAATTTATTGAAAAAATATGAATAACAAAAGTCAAACTTCCGTATCGAGTTTGTCGTAGTTGAGTTTTTGTACGGACAGACATCTAATCTGCAGTTACAATGGCAAAGTAGCGGTAAATAAAGAGAGACGTGCACCTTGCTCCATTTCGATATCCGATGATATTTTCCCACACCCTATACACCTTTGTGGGACTTGTCGAAATCTGCGATAGCACCTTGTATGCATGCACCCTTAAAACAATTTCAAAGTATGGCTTAAAGAAGATATTATTTACAGGTGCATAATTTTATTATTTTTTTTTTTTATATTTAACATTTTAAGTATAAAAATCTTTTAAATTTGCAACTGAGCTATCATGGTGCAGTCGACGAAGACTACGAGCTATGGTTGTAAGTTCGCATTCCACTTGGGTAAATTTTTGTTTAACTTTTGTGGATATTAGACATAGTATAGAATTGAGACATTGGTCTTAATTCTATACAAAAGTATATGCAATGTTTCTCTTATACAAGAAATGTAAAAATAAAAAACAACATGCGGCTGGAAATAGGGCATTATAAGCAGACTTTAAAATTGTTTAAAATCTTAATTTGAACTTGTAAGACAATTGAAATAATTTATATTTATAAACTTATTTTTATTGGTCAACCACGCTCGTCTCTTATAAATTACACCTGATATCACAGATAGCAGATGCCTTCCAACCCGTTAGGTGCTCACATATCACAATACATCTCAATATACTGTATGCTTTACAAACGCTAGTCGGTGGCCAACTGCTTTGATATACGTTTTATTAATAATATTGTATAGGTGGGTACTTTTATAAAGATTTTTCTTAATAGTCTTGAAATTAAGGTAAATATATAAATCAAAGTTTACGAAAGCAACAGGTAAAAGAAGAAATTTAACACTGTATGTATTTTTGTTTATTTTTCTACTACTAAAACGATATGTCTAAAATTACATAACTTTTTGTTTAATATTGAATTATTTTAATGAAAATAATGTTTTCAAAATGGTTTTATAAACAGTTGTGGTATTGATCCACGAAGTCAATACTCCTAGAGTATCAAATAGTAGTAGTAGTAAAATACTCCTAGAGTTCAATACTTAGTGACAGGTGGCTCCTTCAAAATATTAATTTAATAATTCGATATATATATCCCTTGAGAATAACTTCATCGATTTCATGTATCTTTTTTGAGGCCATCGTTTCAAAGTGAGACAGCTTTTGACTGTAAACGCAAATGGTCGTGGGTTCGATTCCTACTCGGTGGGACGATCATAATGTAATTATTTTCATTTCTCCGCTCTGGTAAACAAGACAAATGGCGGCGTTAAGGTCCGCCACTCAGCAGTAATGTCTTGATTATCTCTAGGTTATCTCTGACTACCCTGTTATGCGAGAAAAGGCGTGAAGCTCGAAAAAATATATCTGTATTTAAAAGCTCCTTAATACCTTGTAAAAGGATGTGGTGAAATAAAAAAATATTAAATTTTGCAGAGGAATTGGAAAATTTTACTAAATATAATAGTTTTTTTATGTATTAATGTTTAAATTGATAATTCAGAGCTAAGACAGGACAACATCTGTCGAGGCCACGAGTATATTATAAAAGTGTAAATATTAAAAATAATTATATTTATATAAGCATTATTGAATCGTCATATCTTAAAAAACTCTAGTAGGAAGGGATTATCAGTCTTGGAAGAAACAACAACCGACAGTGAAACTCAACATGTATTCTTTTAATAGATATATTTTTAATATAAATTATTATTATTATTATATATAACAATTAGCTTTCCCACACGAGCAATAACTGTACTTAGTTCCACATATTTAGATCATTATAAAATTCTTGAATAGTTAGTAATATAGGTACTTTGCTTAATAATGTTGTTTTTTTTCTATAACTTTAACCGTTGGAAATAAGTAGTATAAGTATTTTTTCCAGCGTCACGCTTTTTCTCGCATAGCAGGGTAGTCAGAGAGAACCTAGTGTCAAAACACTCCGATCTGCACTTTCGGCTTGAAATTAAGATATTGCGTGTTGAGCGGCAGAACTTAATGCCGCGCTTTCTCTTAGGTGTTAGATCGGAGAAATGAAAATAATTTAAATATAATCATTGCTCCGAGTGGGAATCGAACCCTTATGGGTTTTTAGTCAGACCAATCGTGTTTATAGTCAGACGCTGTACCACTGCGCCACGATAGGCTCGAAATCGAAATAAAAAATATTTGAAATGTAAAATAAATAATAATATAAAAATCTTCACCAATTGTGACAAATGACTTAACGCAAGTGGTCCCCATAATGACAAATCGTATTACAGTGGACGCAATATCTCAAGGCATACTGCCGTCTGTGTCATGTCTCTGAGAACTAATCTCTCGCGATTATCAGGGCTTTGTCAAAACTATAATAGTAACTAAAGGGGCGTATACAATTGCTTAGCGATTATATTTTTATATACAATCCAAATTATCCAAACCTCTAATGAACTTAGTGTCTTTTACTAATTTAAGAACATAAAACTGTAAGATCATTTAAAAAATGTTAATGTTACATAAATTTATACTCTATTTATTTAATCTAAAATTTTCTATTTTTATGTAAAAGCAAAGATAGCGTATTAATTATATTATTAGTTTTTAGTTTAAAGAAAAGGCTAGTTTGAAAATTATAATATTGCAAAGTAATATGAAAAGTAACGTATACTATGAAAATAATGTATAAAAAAAAACATTTTCATAAACTCAATAATAAAAGCTATTAGCTACTCGTATCATGAAAATTGTGTCATGTCAAATCATCGATTTAGTTTCGTTTAGAGAACCTACGTAAAACAATTACGCATTTCTAAAAGGATTTTATAGCATCATTTGCTAATTTTAAATAGGATCGTAAAACTTTTCTATTACCTATAAAACGAATGTATGTAGGTAAAGGGGTAAAGCAAACATTGGTGAGTTTTAGTTTTGATCTAATATTAGATATAATCTGATGTAACATTTGAATATATAATTTACTTTGAATTACCTATAAAAACGAGCAGCCATATGACAAATATTTAAGGCTTATGAGAAATGAAAGTCAACAGTTGCCTGTCAAAAGTCAGTTAATAATAAGTATCGCAGTAATAAAACTCAGTTTACGGCTTCCTTTTGACTTATCTAAACGGTAATTAAAGGAGTTGAGAGCAGAGTACTGTAAAAATTTAGGGCTAAGTCAATCTACACCTTTGCATCGGCAGGTGATATCTGTATGTCCATCTTTTTTGTTTTTTTAATTAAAAACCATCAAGGCGTCATGTGTCGCGATGCAATCGTTGACAATATAATACGTACGACGAATAAAGGTGCCCATTTTAGTAAATCTTTCACCGTAATTATATATCAGCAGTATGACATTTTATTTGTATGCAAATATATTTCTATATATAATATAGTAAAAATAGTCTTAATAAGTTGGATGATTATAGCTATTGTCCAGTATATTGCTGAGGTCCGCTAGTAGTTGCAAAACTAAATTGGTGTTATCTATACAAATAAATAAAATAAGAGTGTCTGTTTTTAATATAAAAATAACTGCTTTTAACTAAATGTTATTTTCATATACACGTGCACAGTACATATACCAAAATATTTATTTTAACATGGGTTTGCCTGTTTGTTTTGACTACTCTCTTAAACGGTTGGACCAATTTTGATGGGACTTTCACTGACAGATACCTGATGTAATAAGGAGTAACTTACGCAACTTTTATATTAGAATCCGTCGTGGGCACAGCTATATAGTAATAAATTAAAAAGCTCGCACTAAAATACGGCGTATATCCACAAAGTCGTCGTTATAAAGTTATCGAGGTCCGATGACATAAAAGTGTCGTGGCCGCATCGAACTATAATAACCCGTACGTTTTACGAGCTCCTTAGCATATGCAAAATGGGCACGTGTCATTTGGCTTTAGTTTTTGTTTGTTTTTTTAATTAATCACATTAATTTCTCGTGAACAGCATCTGTGGTACAGCAGTTGGTTGGCCGGTGAAACAATTTACGCTATGCCGGTATTTTTTGCAATATCAATACTAATAAGGTAATTGTAACAAATGATTGGTGATTTCTCAACTTTAATAGGGTTTATTTACGTTAGAATACCGTTATAAATGTTTTAATCCTTATACCTAGTAGAATGTAATTAATATTTGAATAACATTATATAATTATGTAGTCACTGTCTAATATTTGGATTGTATGGAAATGTAATTTAAAGTAAGTGTGTGTGTGTGTGTATGAAAATTTATGGCATTTACGTATTATAAGCACTTCTGTATTCGTTCAATTATAGGAATTGTGGATATAAAATGTCAAATGGCTTTCCAGTCAAGGGAAGACGATAAAAACTGAAACCACAATAATATGTAATACATAAACAAACGAACGTCATAAATATTTTATTGGACTTACTTACTTACTTACTTAGTTATTATTTATTATATTTAGAGCATAAAAAGTGTATAAAATTAGCATAGTAGTTATATACCCAGAGAACTAAAAACAAATGGTCTTGTAAACAATGCATGTGACATTTACATTTTTAAATGAAGTAGTTTTGCAATTGTATAAAGTATTTATAATAAAAAAAAATCGAAATAAAAATATTTAAGAGGTGGAGCTTACAGTGGCGCAGTGGGACATCATCTGACTGTTATCGCTATTGGTTGTGGGTTTGATTACCACTCGGGGGAATTGTTTTCATTATTTAGATTATTCTGAATTCCCCGCACAGGTAAAACAAAGCGCGGAGTTGAGTTCCGCTAACATCATAACGCAATGTCACGATATCACTAAAAAGTGGAGAAAAGCATTTCTTGACAAACAGCGGAGAGCCAAAACTACAGGGCGTAGAAAATTGAAATTAACTATGAGCAAAAGGTCAAAAGGCAAGAAAAAATATAACGATATTTTACAAAAATTACAAGATATGGCAATGTAAATATTATAAAGTTGCAAACGAAATTACAGACAAAATTAATGTATAGAATAAAACATTTACAATTTTTTTCCTATTACAAATAGGCAAGTGCTTAATTTGCTTAAGAATTTTTATGCGTAACATAGATTATAGGGTTGGGTTGTCACTTAAAGGCCTGCCAACATATATCTAACAAACAACAATCATATATAGTAAAATTATGATATAAGTATATTATAATATAACTGATTATATTATAATTTATTATATTATAATATATTATATTATAATATATTATATTATTATATACATTGTCATTGACAATGTCAATATAATTCGATACTCGTGGATTAGTTTGGTGACTTCATTACGTTCATGCAAAATGATGCAATAAAAAATGTGTGAAACATTTAAATATGTTTATATTATAATTTATTAATATCAGTACAACTTTTTTATTTTATTACAATATTTAATATTGTGTTAATGAGTTCGTAAATATTCAAGCGCCAATAGAAGGACATCCTGATATAGCGCATATCTCGAATGAGAGGCTACTTTCATTCAAACTAACAATAACAATTCAGTCATTTCATCTCAGGTAAGAAACAGATGTTAAAATGTTATAAATCTTCGGTCCTATTGTCTGTCTTGGGCCGTCTTGTTTTTGTAACAATTTCAGTTTTCTTCGAATACATGGAGCCTTAAGGGTTGGCAGATGGTGAAGTCTTCTACTAATCTTTAGCTTTGATAGCCTTAAGTAAAACAGTAGTAAATATTTAATTATGATACTTATATGCTGCTGAAGCTTTAATATAAATTTACAAAAGTAGTTTCTGACTCTGGAAGGCTTTTACAATATGTCTTTCTCGTTTTACATAGAACTATTTTTTTATATTCATTGTGATATGATAAACAAAGTCCGTCGTCGAAGTATTACTGTAAAAGAGTTCGTGAATATCGGGTTTTCGAAAATGTACATTTTATTGTATTATATATTGATAAATGCCCTATTTGATTATACATAAATCTCATACAATGATTTTTATTTTCTTTTCTGTTTGTCTGTTTTTTTTCTGTGCGTTTGTGCACGCTAATTTTAGAAAGGCGGTTGCGTAATGCAGTTTTGACTTCTGTGTTTTGGTAAACTTCCCTTAACATTTAGTGTTTATTTCATTTCAATCGGTTCATAAATAATAAAGTTACAACCATTTAAATTATAAATTTAAACAAAGTTTGTGATTTAAGTTCTCGCGGGCGGCCGAAGACAAATAAAATAATTTAGTCGTGTAGTTTACAGGTGAAGTAGGTGGAGGTCGCTAGTAGTAAATAAAAATGGAGAAGTAAATAAAAGCCTTCAAGTATTTTTTAATATACTTCATACATATTATATTGTTATGTATATGAGGCGATCGTGGTGCAGTGGGACAATGTCTAACTGTAAGCGCGCGGTTGTGAGTTCGATGCTCACTCGAAGGAATAATTATAAATTATTTTCTTTTGCCCGCTTTGATAAAGCAGAGCGCGGCGTGAGTTTCACCACTCAACATTTCGACTTAAAAGTTATATAAACTGAGTGTGTTGACATTACATTCTCTCTGTACATGAACCATGTACCTGAAAAATTCATATATTATCTAAATTAATACATTTCTCTTTCAATTTATCTAAATCAAAACTATAGTAGCATCATATTATATAATTTAAAACCCCGTTTACAACGGAATGTAAGTAATTAAGATAATCTATTTACTTTTTTCTCAAGCTTCGAATATATCTTATATACCATCTGTCCTATACAGTCATATTTTTAGTTTATTTGATCAGATCATGTTACAATTTACTGATGGTCATGCAGGGAATTGCAGAGCTAGGTGT
Source organism: Podotricha telesiphe (assembly GCA_038994665.1). NCBI lineage: Eukaryota > Metazoa > Arthropoda > Insecta > Lepidoptera > Nymphalidae > Podotricha > Podotricha telesiphe. The sequence goes on from JAOYRR010000335.1 coordinate 23,183, forward strand.
AATATATTAAATTATTATTTATTTTTACTGTAAAAACGCTACTGAGTACACTGCACGACTGTTGGGAACTTATATAAATATGAATAGATTGTTCTCGTTGCTTTATGAAGAGCAACACATTTAAAAAGTAATGTTATTATTATATGTATCAATTTTATATAATTGTGCCAAATTATTTTAACGCAATATAAATAAATCTCTATTAAATGACTATTTAAAGTACTTGGTAAAACGTACTTTAATGCATTTTAATTGAAATTAATTAGGCATTATATTAAAATATTTTTATGAAATAAAATTCTCATCTTAACTTAAATATTGAAACACTGTGTAACGCATAAATAGGCCAGCACAAAAATAAATGAAAAATAACATATGATTAAAAAAATCCAAAAAGTTTTTTCAGGCGTATTCATAGCAAAGTAGCAGAGAGAGTCCAATTACTAATGTTAAATTTATTCTACACTTACCACTCGGATTCGAGACATATTGAGTGGCGTAACTTAACTTCGGTTTTATGTTTACCAGAGTGTAACAAACGACAATAATTTAAATATTATTAATTGCCCGGGTGGAAATCGAACCTCCTAACATTGCGTTTACAGTCGCTGTCTCAAATCAATAAGATCTACATACAAATTACAAATCCATGGCATCCGGTAGGTATCTACAACACTACAAGTTATGACTATTTTGTGCAGCTGGTGTTATGATGAAACTTTATGAACACTAAAAGTCACTATTTTTCATAAAATAACAGTTCTAAAATTGAGTTCAGTAACAATTATTACTATAATAGTTCTTCAAAAGTGTATATCTAGAAACCTTCTTACTAAATATTAAGCCAATTCTAATACAAGCTCTATATTAGGTAACTTTAAATTCCATAGCCGATGATCTTTATGCCTTAAATGTTTTGGATTACAACCTATTACTTAGCAGTACATTGTATAATATTGACTACAGCACTAATAAATATTGTCTACGTTAAATTTAGATTGATTAACTAATCAATTGCATTTGAATCTTAAACATGTTTTATTTTAAAATGTGTTTAAAAGAAATATAGATTAAATATTTGCATACTTAATAAATACATGACTTATATAATTGGGTAAAATAGACAATTTATAAAGTTTAATATTTCGGAATTTATATTGAATTATATCAAATATTGTAATTATATGAATAAGTAAATAAATAATAAAAATATGTAAAAAAGCAACAGTTACCTCAACTACAGTTGCTGGGGCTTCCTAATTATCAACTCATAAAAATAAAATCTTCTACTACAAACTACGTAAAATACACTTCACCTTTGAGCAATGTGTGTTTCTGTTTCTACATATATTATCATTATTATCATTAAAATTGATAGAAAAACTTTGTACTAGTACTTAGGAAAACTATACAGACGGAGTATTCAATTTAAAATATTACAAAGTTTTTTATCAATTTAATATAATGTAGACAATTTAGCGAGTCAACGCGACACAATGCCCTACAAAATGCCATACAGCAAGACCGGGAGTGCCGCGATCTAATCGACCTTAAAGGTCGCGCTGCCGGATTCGGAATGTGAGCGACGACTGTGTGTCTCCAAAACCTTTACTTTCCACAGACACTTATGTCACATATATACGAATATTTGCTTAAATACCATTCAAGATTTGACCTTATAACTTGTTTACATTGTATGTACTTGCATTCTTTTTTAAACTTACGTCATCCGGATAGATAGAGGGTCAATACGTTTTCTAGTTTACAGAATTTAAAATATATTGTATGCTGGGTGCTAATTGAATCGTGTCTTATTTAAGAAAACCATATGGAATATATAATATATGCTTATATATTTAGTTGGCATGCTTTTCTGAAGTGTATAATGTATTGTTGATTTAATCGTTTAAGCTCATTGTGAAATTTATTACTGGAAAATTTACAATTAAATTAATATATACAGTTGTAAAAACATATCAAATTATTTCATTGTTAATATATAAACATTAACCAAAATGGATAATATATGAAATATAATAACTTACAAAAAAATTCAAGTACATTTTTAACATTATGTTTACAGTATTCTTGAATGAACTTTTAAAACTTTAAAAATCGAACAACACGAAATACAAGTTCACAATATTTTATAACTTTATTCTTATTCTGACCATTCATTGAATTTAAGTTTTTCACACTAAAAAGAACACAGTACACACATTAATTAACCTCATTGACAGACCACTTACCAAAATTATCAAATTCCAATCAACTTTTAAATGATTAATTCCGATCATATTGAAAAATTATCCAAAATTAAGCGTTTTTAAACTACAAAAGCAACAGTTTACGGTACTTTCGTCGTAAAGTGACATCACGCCTATTTATAAATTCGTTAAGGCATATAATTTATGCTAAACTTATCAAATATATTCTAAAGACACACTTTCGATAGCCACCTGGCGGTATACCTACTATCTATTAATATATAGCATACGGGTCCGGGAATGTACGTTCACAAGCGATAGCATTGAAACGACAAAGGTATCTAAGACAACCTATCACATTTTATACCGTGTGCAGCTTATTGAAGAACATATATATATTTTAATTCTCTTGATAGTAATAATCTATACAATTTTATTTAGCAATAACAATTTTATAACTATTTAAGAAAGGCCATTTCTGTAAGGATTGAAACTTTCATGTGTTCGATTGAATGTGATTTGTAATAACTTAATAAGTCTTGACTATTTTCTAAATGATTATGTTCTGTTGACATTGAATATTTAACCTTAAAAATACATTCCCATTGGATATTTTTCGAATTATTCAAAAACAATCTAATGAGTCTTTTTTACACCTGGACCGTACCTTGTGTTGAAAGGAATATTATATTCTAGATTCTAGATTCTTAAATTGTAACATAACCTAAATTAAATAATATTTACGTACCATCGCAAAATAAATTGGACAGACAAAGCAGTATTTGTGCAACTGATTGTATTAACATTAAATGTCGAGAGATCCGCGAGCTTCTACCTAAACGATGCTACATAATTGGTAAAGTCAACCTATTTCATTGTGCAATTTATTCCAATAATCATAATTTTGTTTGTTTATAGAGATATGAAGATTTTATTCTATTAAGTAATAGGTATCTTAATGAAGATATACTAAACGAGTTGTCTTTTGCGAGAACATTGTTACGTAAAATTTCATTTCTTCTCGTCCCCGTAGAGCTCCTCTCTTTTTATGCTGTCCAATACTCCCATAGAAAATGAATTGAAATTTGGCATTTACGGGACTGCGTTTAATAACTTCGACTGTGCATTGTCTGTCAGTCACTCAATAACAGAAGAGTTTACATAAAATAGACTTATATGGCTAAATGGCCTAGGAAAGCTTCATAAAACAAAATTTTACTTTATAGAAAATTTTCGAACGAGGCTCTCAAAGTAATTCCAAATTCCACTTCCAATAACACTTATTAAGTTTCTTTTTATTTCGCCACTCATTTAATATGTTTATCAAAAAAAAACATCGTGTACTTAATAAATAACGTAAAATTATCTTATTAATGAATAATAAGAAACGCAACATTCACTTATATGAGCGCATTCATTGAGCAAGTTTTATTTATTGTATAAAGTTTTTGTGTTGTTATTATTATAATTTTTTTTAAGAAATTATGAATTGACCCATAAACATGCAATCAATTTTTTATTGCCATTTTATACATTTACCAACAAAATTGAGGCCATCGTGGTGCAGTAGGCAGCAGTGTCTGACTTGTCGCGACTGGGTCTCGAAGGGGATTCACACCCTCGGGCGAATGATTATATAAAAATTATTTTCATTTCTCCGTTCTAGTGACCAAGACAAATACGCCGATTAGTTCTACCACTTCGGGCGGTAATTGGAGAACGGAGTGTCTTGAGTTTAGGTTGTCTCTATACTATGCGGTAAAAAGCTATAAAATCAAAACAAAAACTATATATTCTGTATCTCTTAGCCTTAAAATATTAAAAAAATGTTTAAATAAAAAACTAACACCAAAAACATATGAAAGTACTCGTAAGTAATAATAAGTTAGCTGAACCTTTAATTTTGAATTTGTCTCAAAAGCTGCTTAAAGCTTTTATACTGCATAGCACGGTTGTCAAAGAGAACCTAGTTGTATCACACATCCCTTTAAATTAAACATTGTGTCTTGAGTGGTGGAACTCAATACAGCGCTGTGTCTTAACAGGAGAGGAAAAGTAAGTTAAATTTAACAATATCATTTTTTTAGGGAAGATCGAACCCACAACCTCGTGTTCACAAAATCAAATTATTCTTTATTCAAATAGGCATGCACTTTCGAATCGTCAATTAACATAAAATGCCATTATTGTCAGTCCTAGCGGAAGCTACCACCGAGTCAGAAGTCAGTTCTGTTGAGATGAGCCGGCGTAACTCAACAATTACTCTTTTCAAATATAGTTTTACAATAAATAGCCTTCCCAATGAGCATCAACAGCATTTAATTCCACTCACTGGATCGAATAATATACTTTCCTCAGTAATATATTTTTAATCTTAACATTAAATTAATTATTTTTTCTGTCTTGATGCGTACATGTGGCGATAATTACTGTAATTCCCAAATGAAATATATTACGTACAAAATTATAACCAAAAAACAGAAAAATCAAGTCAATACTTGTCGGCGTAAAACAATAACGTATATTCAAGAAAGTTTTGCAAGTGCAATGCAACATTTGTTTCGGATTAAAGTAACATTTTCTTAAAACAAACAGCAATAAAACGTAAGCTGCCAATGAAATTTTCAAAGTGTTTGTTCTCTTTTATGCCTTTTAGATGCGCAGGTACGGACACACGTGCAACTTTGAACAATAGTTGCCACATCTGGTAGAGATAAAGTTAATTACAAACATCTGTGTAATTTTGATGTATTGTTTTAACTGTTTCAAATAACAAATATACGTTAAGTAGTTAAGTATTGTCTTCGATATGATGGCTTACTTAGCTCGACTGAGGACTAAAAGAAACTAATTCTTTAATGTCCAGATTTTTTAACACAACTTGACCAAGAACGCTCATATATATATATATATATACATTATATTTCGTAAATAGCAGGGTAGGCACAGATAATCCAGTGTCAAGACACTTCGTTCTCAAATTAAAAATAATTTTATTAATAGTACATTTAATATATACTAAAATCACATGTACCTATGAAACATTTTATTATCCTTTATCCCTCAAATTATTCGTAAAGAGTATCACTTATAGTGGTTTTTAGCCATCTACTTGGTTTATGTAAGGATTCAGTATAGGATTCATTCGAACCCCCAATTTAAATCAAATTTCACATAAATGTTTTGATCAAAATGAATGTGCATTTTTGACGGCGTGAAATATGTTATAATTAAAACTAATTCTATGTCTATATTATTAATCTAGTGTAGTAATATAAAACATGGAAACTAAAATATGTGTATGGAGAACGTACATTTACATCATAAACGATCACTATATATATTACCTATCGTCACACAGTGGCAGCGTTTGAATGCTAACGCGATAGACTGTGGTTCGATTCCCACTCGGGGGAATGATTATATATTGAAAATATTTTCATTTCTCCGCTCTGGTACCTAAGACTTTTGAGTTGTAGACTGTTGAGTTGACGTTGAGCTTCGCCACTCACCACGTAATGTCTCGATCTTGGGCAGAAAGTGGAGAACGGAGAGTCTTGACACTAGATTCTCAATAAATAAAATATTCTCGAAGAATGAAACTGAATAAAATGTATATTTAACCTCTTTGCCTCTAAAATACTCAAGAAATGCTATAATAAAAAAAACAATACCGGAAATAAATGAAAGTACTCGTAAATAACTGAAATTCCTTTCGGAATTGAGGCGTATTTACTGATTTAATGCCAACGACCTGTTCAGGTCACCCTACATTTTATTATTCAGACTGCAAATAACAACATGAGTCAAGCAAAAAATATTACGGAAACGGATGAAGATGAATAGACAAATATTTTCATGTTGAATGTTAGCGAATTATAAATGGGCGGGATTTATATATGTATATGCTACAGTCGAAACCTGTTCTAAGTTAAAACTATAATGAACTAATGCTCAATATTATATATCAGGGTTTTTCGAAGTAAATCAATTAAATTACTAACACGGAACGGAATAATTACACGGAATAAATCTTATTATGGGAATAATAGTTTAGACTGTTCAATGTTCAATTTGACTGATACGCAATTGAGTTAAAATATTTTTAGCTAAAAATATCGGTTCTTTGTGTAAGATGATTACTTTAAATGAATCTTTTTTACACGGATATATACGTATCGCGTATATTTTAATATTCGAAAATACAATTTAGAAATTGTTGTAACTGATATTTAATTCAAAGCATCAGTTAATTATAATTCAGTCATCTAGTAAAAAAAAATTCTAACTAAGTAAAACGCGTTGTAACTAAGAACGGGTTTCAACTGTAACATATACATTCATAAACTACGTAAGTTATTTGAATTTCAGTTATTTTAGTATTTCTAAATTTATTAATAGTCTTTGACTCAGGATATTGTAAGTATTTTTTATTATTAGCATCTTTCAAAACATTAGGTATTTAGATTTTAACATTGTGTTGTGTTTACAAAACGCATGAAAAATTTAACGTATCGGAAATCGAAATTACGTCTCTTGGAAACCGTTCTGCGCCTCTTGGACGGTTTCCAAGATTTGTAGGTTCGAATCCCGCTACCATCAAATGTTTATACGTTTTCTGAAATATATGTCTTTCATATCTCAAGTGTGTGAATAACACTTTAAAAATGTTAAAACTCAACATTGTATTATGTATAAGCCGATAATCAAAGTGATATAGTATAGTTAAAAAATCCAAAGTCTAGTATGGTAAAGTGCAGATGAGATGCATCATGCCATTAACATTCTCTCTTCCGCTGTAAAACTCGATTGTCAAATTATACAAATATTTTAATGGTGGTTTGGTAAAAGTATGAAATTTTCTGAAAGGGAAACTATCTAATCAATACTTTGTTGATTGATACATTTGTCGACGTGGCATTGCATGTTGAAAGTTGCACTTCGTGTTAGGACCAGAGCGGAGTAAATGAAAATAATTTAAATATAATTATAACCCCGAGTGGGAATCGAACCATCAACCACTCACGTTTACAGTCAGACGCTGAAACATTATAAACTAATATTAGTTTTATTGCTACAAAACTACAATATAATTGTAAAGGTACCAAGTGAATCTTTAAAGGTCATAATTACAGCCATGACCGCGAATTTCAACGGTTACAATCAAAGATTACAGTAAATATGCAAATGTTAGAACTAACAGTTCGCCATGTGCAGACTGCAGAGGCATCACGATTCACGATCTCAAGAATTATAACTCATTCCTGACTCACGCCGGTGTCATGGGAAATGAATCATCTGCACAGGTTCATTTAGGCTCATTACCGTGCTACTTTTATTCAATTTATTTATTTACTTGCATCTAGCTTTTTAAAATTAAATTATTTTAACCAGATTAATAGCGTATATTTTGATATTTGAAAATACTTTGGAAAAATCTGACGTTTCGTACACTTTACTAACAGGTAGACCGGTCTTCGGTATTTTGAAATACCAATATATATATATAGACGTGATTAATCCGTTTAAAATAATTCATTTGAAAATTTGTAAAAAATGCAAAAACCAAAGAAAGATTTGTTTTGTGTGCTGAAAAATGATTTTAGAAAAGACAGATGAATCGACAAAAAGTTAATAGCAATAGCATTTTAATATATATACTCGTATATAAATTCTAATCTATATAAGGAATTCCATATCAATTTTTCGTAAATTTTGGCCATTGTGGTGCAGTAAGATAGCGCCTGAGTGTTAACGCAATTGGTTGTAGGTTCAATTCTCACTCGGGGGAATGATTGTATTAAATATATTTTTATTTCTCCGAACTCAACACGCAGTGTCTCAATTTCGGGCCGATAGTGGAGAACGCAGTGTCTTGACACTAGGGTCTACTGCTATGCGAGGAAGTGTGAAGCGTGTTTGCTTTGCTAGATGAAAATATAATATTATAAAATTATTACACAATAAATATATTCAATCTTTAATTTAAGCATTAAATAAAACAATTTCATTAATAAATACATTTAAAATGAATTAAAGCCTTGAAGTAACGTACTTGTTTCGTTTGATCGGCACGATCTCGCTTTCCAGTGAAAATGGAAACATTCCTCGCGTGGTGCGCTATTTAGCATGCATTGACCTGAAACAATTTAGTATTGAACATAATATTCGAGAATGTTAATAATATGTAATTTTTTATAATAAAATTACTCAATATATTTAAAATATATTTATTTATTACAGGATTTCTTTAAATAATTACTAATATATGTATAAGGATGTGCCTCTTTTGTTGTAAAATAAAAACAGTTATATATTTACATATTATTAATATTTCTAATATAAAGGAAGCACGTCGCATAGTTTCTGAAGAACAAAAATTATTATATAGAACTATTTCTACTACTAACAGGCCATCGTGGCACAGCGTCTGACTGATTCTGGATGCGATTGTTGGTGGATTGCATTCTCATTCGTGGGAATGATTATATTTAAATTATTTTAGTTTTTCTGCTCTGCTACCTAAGACATAGAATTAAATAAAAAAAGACATTGAATTTGGCCACTCAACAGAAAGTGGAAACGGAGTGTCTTGAAACTAGGTTCTTTCTGACTACTCGGCTATGCGAGAAAAAGCTTGAAGTTGGTTTTAGAGTCGATTACAGTAGGAATGTAAATCGATGTTTGACGATTCGAATCCTATCTAATTCAATAACCAGTATTATATATATGCATATTAAAGTTTACATGCATATTTTAATTTATATTAACTAGTTACTTGAAATCTCGAAAATATAGGTACTTATATAACTGTCTAACGTATATAACTGTCATTGCCATAGATTCTAAAAGTTTTGTTTGGTATTAACGTTAAAAGAATAATCGTATGTACTCATATTTGATAACCCTTCATTATAATGTTACTTTACACTTCAGTTGGCATGCGACGGCAGATCATCAGAAAGTTTTCTAATTACTGTAAAATTTTATATTATAATATTGCAAATTGTGTATTATTTTTTATTTGCAAGCGTCCCTAATATTATAGTGACCTTGTGTATACCCATAGACGTATACCGTGACGTATAATTTTTCTACTCTCTTCTAAAAATAATCAGTTGCCGACCCAAACCAAACTTAATACAATCTATATTTAAATCCAATTTCAATCTCACTCGGAGGAATAATTACATCTAAACTATTATTATTTCTCCACTATGATGAGCTACTCAATACGCAATATCTCATTTTCATGTGGAAAGTAAAGCGAGTGTTTGATACCAAATTATCTTTGTCTATACGCCTACAAACATTGCGTGAATTTGAACACCAAAAGAACATTAAGATTTGTTATTAAACAAAGCTTATACACTCACATTCGTGTTAAGGCAACATGTGTGCGTATGCCTATAATGATATCCCACCCGCGAGCTCTAGGTCGCAGGCCATGTGCCCAAAGGTCGCACGCACACACAGGCATGTACAGTTGACAAATTATTATGTTGAACTAGACATTCGATATATATCCAACAGTAAAAATTATCTAGGAAATTCTATATATCACAGATATAATAGCATATGTGAAGTAATTGTATGTAATATAACACAACATTTGTTTAAATAGTAAATTTATAATTAATATTATTTACACACTTAAGAAATTGAAAAATATTTTTAGAGACGTATAAAAATTTGAATTCAACTGTCTACAGAGATGCTAATAACAAAAATAAGTTGTAATAATAAGCGTATAAGAATGTCGACACAGCCGGATGTAGAACGCATGGCTTAGTGGTCAGAGCGGTTGGACGGTTTCCAAGAAGTGCGGGTTTGAATCCCGCTGCGTTAAATTTTTTATATGTTTTTAACTTACTACATGAGCAATATATATATAAACATATCACTAACTAGATAATAAGTTAATAAACAATTAAAAAATCTATTTAACCTTACTATTTTGTCCTCAGTACTGTTTACACGAACAGTTTGCTATGAAGACGGCACAAGTTTAACATCTTAGCTTTCTATGTTATTCTTAAAAGGCTAGAGCCCTTTCATTTTGAGTTTGAAAAGCAAAATCCTAATAAAGCGCCAAGCGGTTCCTGCATATCTCGCTACGGTATTTAAAATATTCGAGGCGATGTTTGAGGCTCTTTTAGAAGTAAGACAAGTATATTTCATTCAAATTGTTCTTCAAAAACTATCGTATTTACGTAATATTATATAAAATATCTTTGATATCAAGAATGACATATACTATAAATATTTGCATAAAATTAAATATTATTAAACCGAAACTCTTACCGTTCAAGTTTCTCAAATGTATGATTATTTTCTTCACAGTTTATTGAAAGTATGAATGCGTACACGTACATAATGTGTACATTATTTTTATTGTAGTTGTCTAAACAAACTACGATTTCTAAGCTAATTAGGTAAAACAGCTCTATGAAGCTGCCGCTTAGTGTAAACGCGAGCAAACTTTGTGACACTTCTCCTGTTAAAGCAGAGCGTACTTAAAAAAAGAGATTGTTAACTTGCTGTTAAAGTCGCTTAACTCCACTCGCTACAATTGATATGAATATAATTTAAAATTAAAATTATTCAAACTATATTATTGTATTTATAGTAATAATACACTTTTTATTTTACTCTATTGCAAATGAGTGTTGCTGGTTTTACCACACGATGTATCTATTTTCTGTTAGTTATAGATTAGATTGTGCCTAACACATTACTCCATTAACCAATTTCTCTTAAGGTGACATTTGACATTGTAAGTATTCATTAATTGCCGTAAATCACTATTATTTATTGTTGAAAATCAAATAAGTTTTTATATAAAAAAAATGTTACTAAAGCTTAAAAAATAACGGTGCTTGTAATTTAGAAATACTTGTTTGACGGAGCTACTTACTAAAGGAAATATCATTCGCATAGCTATTTCTAATCAACTGCTTATGCTAATGAAACGAATGAAAATAAAATGTGAATGTTAGAAAATTCAATTGCCTATTTAAAAGCATTAAGCGATCCTTATCTTTGGTGGATTAGCTAATATGGCTCTGTAATTCAATTATGCAAGTACAAAAAATATATATTTTTAAATTGTATATAAGAATTGCTTGTAATAGAGAATTCGATTATTACTCGGTAGAATTATTATATTATAATTAATTACGCAATGTCTGAAATTTGGACGGAAAGCTTAAAACAGAGTCTCTTGACACTAAGTTCTCCCTGATTATCCTGGTATCCGGGAACAAACGTGAGTCCATAGATATGTTTTGCTATAGAAATGTTGGTTGTAGATATTGTTTGTTATAAATAATTAAATTGGTCTTTTCATTTTCAAAGCCTGAACTTAAAAGACTTTTGTACTTAAACTATTATCTTTTCTTTTTTATAAAAACAATAGTTATTAATCATTCTAACTCGATATAAATAATCTAAGTATTTAACATGTTAAGTAACTTGATTAATTATCGTATCTTCCTCATAAGAAGAGTTAATAATATAAATGATAACATAAATGTATGTAAGTTATTGCAGTTTTCTTATTAATAAATAAACATTCATTATGAACGCAAGCCCATCGTCCAAGTCACGAAGTTGCATAATAATTTCCATAAAACGATATTTTTGTTGTAAACAACATTAATTAATAGGTAAATATAATAAAAAGGTCAAAAATGTAATTATTTAGCATATGCATATTGTTAGCTATTTATTTTAGCGTCTAAGGCAATTTTAGCTTCTAAGACACGTTTACAGTTTCACACTTTTTCCCGCATAGCAGGATAGTCGGAGAGAACTAGTGTCAAGACACTCCGTTCTTCACTTGCCGCCAGAATTCCAGACGTTGCGTCCTGAGTGGCGGGAAACCAAGCCGCGCTTAGATCAACAAAGCTCTAAGTTTTTATATAATTTTTTATCCCTCCGAATACGTGCTCCGTGGTCGTACATTTTATGAGTTTTTTCTGGATTATCTCAATTGTTTTTTATTTGTGACTTAACTAGGCTATTGTGGCACAGGACACAGCACACAGGGGACAGCGTTTGAAAATATACGCGATTGCGATTTCCACTCCTCCACTCTGGTACCTAAGACAAAGAGCTGCTTTTTTTACCGTTGCCAAATACCACAAGTATTTTACAATATTAATTTACACAAAAGCAGTTAGTATTTTGGAGCAAATTTGCTTTAAGTTTCATATATTTGATTACTAATCAAAAGTAAATTAATTAATAACATATTTAAAAAGAAATGTATATAATACTTTTTATGTTCTGTAAACACTTTGAATAATCAAATTGAATTGAATTATCATTTTTAGAATTTCATGTAATTCTCAATGGAGAAAGCCATCCATCTAACAGTAGTTGACAGTGAAAGCACCTTGTCCTAATCACTGTCACCCATCTTGCGTCTTAGGTCAGACCTTTAAATTGCATTCCTAGCTCCAATCAGCTTACATAGGTACTGAAGCTTACATAAGCGCAAAAGTAAATCCCATCTGTCGTTATTATTGGGCGAATTTACATCTTATTTTCTAAATAAAAGGTCGATATTTGTGTAAACTAATACAAAATTTACATAGCACAATATGTCGAACGCCGATTTCGATCCTGTATCAAATATATTAGTGGTCACCAAATCACCTGTTCGTCTCGACACCTGTTCAACAATCACATCTCCTAAGGCTTAAAACACTCTATCACAAAAACCATAGAGTCTAAAATCGTGGCTGTTAACTTTTGGTATTTTTTCGTTCAGCCGGCCAAACAAGTTAAAAAGTTTTGGACAGTTGTTTAAGAAAAAGATATGGCTATAAAAGAGTACCTCGTTGATACCGCGTATACGCGTTGGGATATGATATTATCAACTTAGTAAGTACGAATTTTAGTATCCGTCAAGAATTTTTTAATGTTGATATTTACTGAATATGAGTTGCTTCTTGTAAAGTATAATATATATAGTCTATATAGCCTTGTATGTTTTTTTATACATTTACACAGTTTTTGCAATAAGTAGAAAAGTAAATTTTAGTAACACTTTTCTTCGCTTTACACATATTTACGATAAATTAACATATTTTAATTTAATTAATTCTCTCAAAAAAAAGTTGATCATAAAATCATCATATGTCCAGACACAAAATTAACACTATATAACACTAATAACATAAATAAAATAAAATATATACAGATAAGTGGAAACTGGATTTCTATACTAGAATGTCTTCTCCTTCTTTATTAAACCAGAGAACGCACGCACATATATACAATGTTATAAGTTAAGGTGATTCTGGGCATTTAGAAAAATAACAGATATTTTTATATAGATATTTATTATTTTTAACCCAAAATCTTCATAAAATATCGAATGAAAAAAGCTACGTTTGAAATGTTGTGTTAATCAATTATTATCTTAATGAAATATATAAATATATATATAACGTGATGAAAAAGGTCTACTTTATCTTTAAATATAACTAGTATATACCTCCCCTCTAGCGACAAAGAAATCTCAAAGGATTATTAAAACTGCCTAAACAAGAAAGAACATAAGTTTGATTTGTCATAATAGTTATGCCACTTCGCTGTACATCCTCCAGCACTTACAGACTTTCTCTTACAAATTACAATAAATAAATTTATTTCAACGATTATATTATAAGTTTAAATAGGCAACGAAAGCTGCTTTTACAGAAAGTAATGTATATTGACTTCCCTTGACTATAAGCGAAAGATGTGAAATAGGATGTTTAAAATAAAAATATTATATCTTGTTTTTGCATTCGTTTCCTATAGCTTATATAATAGATTCAACTACAGATAGTAAATGTTTTAGCCAATTAAAATATATTGTTAATTATTAGAACTGCCAGACGTTTGTATATAGAGAGAATCGCAACCGTAGAACAGTTTTAGAAGACTATTCTTTTAGAACTTCATGTTTTTTCCCGCATAGCAGGGTAGTCAGAGAGAACCTAGTGTGAAGACACTTTGTTCCCCATTTTCCGCTCGTTTCGAGACATTCCGTGTTGAGTGGCAGAACTCATCACTGCACTTTGTCTTAGCGAAGAAATACAAATAATATGAATATCAGTTTTCGGAGTGGCAATCGACCTCACAACCAATGCGCCATGATTGTCTATTACCAATATCTACACAACGTTTTCACTATGTTTTTGTCGGAGTCCACCAATATATGTAGGTACTGTAAAAGCTTGAAAGTATTTGGCGTCTTACATCTGGTTGAGTTAAATTTATTATCCCTCAAATATAACACAAACATAAAGTCATATAAAGGTAAAGTCACAATCAATTGATTGTTAAAATCACATCAAAAGGTTAGAAAAAGCTAACAGCAAGTAATAAATCAAATATTTTTTTAAAACAAATTCGCCGACGTTAAAAAGTATAATAAATCTATATCATATCTTGCGCAAACATGTCAAATATTATCACGTTCTCATATTAATAAGAATAAAATGGTAATCATTAATTACTATTTTTAAACCACCCACTGTAATGCACGAATTTTCTTGCAATATAATAAATTGTATGACAGCGAGCTTTAATTAAATAGCCACGAAATTATCTATACTAATATATGCGTTACTTACAAAAACTAGCGACCTTCGCCTCACGGCTTCGCCCGCGAACATCCGTATGAAAAAATATCTGTTTTATATTTTCGGCAGCCTTTTCGTTTAAAACAATTAAATTCCTCGAAAAACTCAAAAGTAGCCTATGTTTATCTTAAGAACCTCAAGTATCTCTATATAAAATTTCATCACATTCGGTTTAGCGTTTTGGGCCGATGACGTCACAGACAGAGTTGGCTTTCTCGCATTTATAATATTATTATGGATTTCTAGGTGACAATAAATTATATTATTATGAGAAACTACTTAGCAAGTAAAGAATACTTCATCTCTTCTTCTTTTTATTTAGCTTCACGCTTTGTCCTGAATAGCAGGGTAGTCATAGAGAACCTAGCGTCAAGACACTCCGTTATCCAGTTCTCGCCCAAAATTGAGTGATTGCGAGTTGAGTGGCGGAACTCAGCTCCGGAAGCTCCGGATGCAGCGTGCGTAATATTTATTCTATATAAATCAAACCTACGTACGATATCCAACACGCTATGTTAATATATTATATTACTTTAAAACATTTACCTACATATGTAGACATCGAAACCGAAGCTCACTTAAAAAAATATAGCACCAAGAACTTTTCGATTATTTGTTAATTTCTCATGAGAAACTTATATTATTTCTTGTGTTTAAATACCTTGATGAACCATAAATTAACCAACTTTCAAATAAACTTGAGATATCCTTGTAACTTTTAGAAAGCTCTCGATCTCAATTAACTAAAAATCATTTTAATTATAACATTCATTGGACCAGACTAACCAAATCATTTGACATTACAAATGCATCAAAGTCTAATATAATCTGCTTTCATGCCTCTACAAAAAAAAACATATAAATTATATTGATCAGTGTTCATCATACGGTAGCATGTGTGCCTGAGGCGGCATTGCCACAGGCGAGGCATCTTCTCAAGCCTGTGGGTCAACGGTTTCTCAAATTATTGATTAATCCTTATTATAATTACAAGAATAACTGCCTTCTATCAGCTTTAAGCTATAATTAGCTATATTTTTATACTTTTATGTGATGCAATTTGCAAGGTAAAGAAGGCTAGGAATTCCTTACAGACTTGTGTCCAACATTCGGTAAAATCATTTGAAAACAACTCTTAAATTACATTTTAGCCAGTAATTTTATATTTATGCTTGCTGCTTTGGATTTTAAATAAATCTATTTTGACTGGATTAGTCGCGTATACATATTTAGCCAGACAGGTCTACGCGTGACCACGGACTAATGCAGTGTTCGAAACGTCGGATTTGCTGAACTGTATATTTTCCAAATACCAAAATATAGTTGTTTAATTTAAAATACAGTAAAAATCGCGAATACCAAAGATTTCAATGCTTTAGATTTGTTGGAAAAAGTAACTTTTAGTTCTTAACTAGAGGTGCAGCAAAATTAATATTGACCTACTTATGTGCTAGTATAATAGATAACTTTGAAAATCAAATTATTATAAGTACAGCATACCATTTAAATTTTGTTCATGACAAATTTTTAGTTAGAAATAATATTTGTAACTATGAAATTTCACGGTATTTTTTATTAAACGATAGGTTTCGTCAATGGTTATTATTAAGTCGCTTACATCTTACAATTCGTTAGAATGTAGCGCACGTTCCAATTAGCCGTTTATTGCTATATAATATTAATATGCGTGTCTTTATATCTGTCTGAGGTGCGCACGCGAACCGATGGGGTCGTGTACGGAATTATGCCGTGACTTCTGTCTAGCCACATTATGGGATTTTAGAAATCAGGTAAAATATAGTCCAGAAATGCTATTTTTACTTTAAATATAGTTTTTAGGCTTATTTGAGATAAATAGAAATGTAAGATTCATAGTATATTAATAGGTCCCTCCTCCTTCTCCTCCCTAGGTCTGGTAGGTCTTCGAAACCGTCCAAAGCGCGAGTGCGAGTCCCGCTGCGTTCAAATCTTTATACGTTTTCTAAATATTTTTTCCACTCCCTAAGTGTGTGATTAGCACTTTAAATAAAAAAAAACAAAACAAGAATTTTTTTTATATTTGTTTTTACTTAATACCCATGCTACAAGTATTATTTCTTTTTATTATAAAACAAATACATATTATATACCTACAGCTTCACGCTTTTCCCGCACAGCTGAATAGTCAGAGTTCTTCACTTTCCTCACGATTCCTAGACAATGCGTGTTGAGTCCCGGAACACAAGACCGCGCTTTATCTTGCATCAGAGCGAAATATAAAAAAAGTTTAAATATAATCATTCCAACGAATTGGGTGGGAATTGAACCTACAACCAATCGTGTTTGCAGTGAGACGCTATCCCACTGTGCGATCGGCCTCAAAAACTGTTAATAACATAAAAATAATTTACATTCGTAAAAAATAGCATGTTTGCCATTAAACAAACTTTTAAATGAAAGCAATATACTTGATCACGTCTGTCTAAATAAACATCTTTCAGAGCAGCATAAATTCTCACGGCTACTGCATATCTACTGGATTTAAGAACTTGGAATGCAAAAGTTTTAGGCGCGTAGCCAAAAAAAAAACATCCACGTAATATATGGCTGCCAGCTATGTACCTGTCTAAAAATGTCCTATAATTCACTCTTTGTGGACTAAACATAACTTTTTTTTTGCTTTAAGCTTTTTTCCACAAAGCTGAGTAAGCAAAGAGTACCTAGAGTCAAGGCACTCCGTTCTCGCTTTCCCGAATCAGAGACATTTCGTGTTGAGTGGCGCAACTCAACGCCTCACTTTGCCGCGTCACTAGAGCGGAGAAATGAAAGTATATAGTAATATAAATAAAAATGTTTCATTAAGAAAATTCTTATTATTCATCTAAATATAAATTATATATACGAAGTATGCAAAAAATGTAATCGTATTTCAAGTGAAAGTAAGCGAGCGGTATTCAATTTCGCGAATATACCTCATATTCTGCGCCGTATGTCGGACACGGCATTCCAAAAATTCAACCCAATATCGTATGACTTTTTTTTAACATAATGATTTAATTAATGTTTTTTATATTTAGCCTTTATGTATTTCATTGTAGCATTCTTTGCAAAAACTAGGATTTAACTCAAAATAATTGTTTAGATATTAACAATGTACATTATACGTAATGGAAAACTTTGGACTAAGATGTATGAAAATTAGCATAGATAAATTTCATCAGGAAAAGGAGGGCAGAGAGTCAATTTAATTAAACAATGGAAGCTAAATGACAGAACCCTAAGCTTTGTATAAATAGACTAGGGTAAAAACCCTAATATGAGGCCATCTGACGATAGCTGAGTCTAACTGTGGTAAACGCGATTGGTTGTAGGCTCAATTCCCACTCAAGGTAATGATTATATACAAAATCTGGCAAATAAAATAAAGCGTAGCGTTGAGTTCCGCCACTCAACACGCAATATCTCGATATCGAGCGGAAAGTGGAAAACTAGGCTCTGTCTGACTAACCCGTTATGCAGGAAAAAGCGTGAAGCTGTATATTTATCGGGCTCCTTTTATCTGCGAATCGGACAGTGGTGGACAAACTGATACAAGTGTATTTCTGTCTACCCAATTTTTTTTTCTTTTTTAATTTATTTCTTGAAAAAAAAAACCACGCCGTGTACACCAACAGTCGCAGCGATTACATCAAACCGTGTTGATTGCTAACGATCGGACGATTCGTCACAAAGCGTAAAAACTATTCCATATACACACGATAGTTCGCTTTATATACAACACTTAATTTACCTTTAACATAACTTTCCGGCCCTTGTGTTATTTTAAACCTTTGTACCGCCGAATGAATGGAAAAAGATTAATTAACACGGCCATGAGAGCATTCCGCTACATTTGAGTGCATCCTCAAAAATTTTGTTTTATTTCTGCAGTCGATTATGTTAATGGGCGTGTAAAAAGTAAATAATTGGTAACAAATTGTTACATAAAATACAAGTCTTAAATGAGTTAGAACTGTTAGAGTTATTAGAAATGTAATTGGCGAGTTATGGATTTTGTGGTTTAAAACATATATCTAAACGAAAGAATCTACATGAGTGAATGTTATACGTCACATTGGATTTCACGCGTGAATTAGGATTTTAAAATCAAATAAATGATTTTACTTGCTTATTTCAAAACCAATATACATGGTTTGCTTTTCAGCTTCACGATTTTTGTCTCATAGCGGTGTAGTTAATAGAACCTTGCGTCAAGACATCCCGTTCTCCACTTTTCGCCCGAAATCAAGACATGATCTGCTGAGTGGCGGAACTCAACGCCACACTTTGTGTAGCTCACCAGAGCGGAGAAATAAAAATAATTAAATTATAATTATTCTGGCCGAGTGGGAATCGAACCTTACAACTAATCGCGTTTGGACAGGAAGTCAGCCATGTGCTTGTTTCCAGCTACCTTTTTTCACACATTTTACAATATTTATATTTACGTAAAACAATTGTGACATTCAGCTCTTTGTTATATAAAATACAAAACCGCAGTGTAATAATCTGAAATATAACAACATTTAACAGTTAAAGTGAAGTTACGCACTTGCTTTAAAATATTGATTAAAAAATAAACTAGAAATTCGACTTTGGTTCGATTTGAGAGATGAAAGTTACATTATATTTAAATTAAGTCCATATTAAAAAGATCCTTTCAATATAGTATATATATATATATATATATACGTAATTTGATCTAATTTAGCCTGGAGTAACATAACATAAAAGTGTCATAACTGTTTTGGCAAATAATTGATTAGGATTCAAAGAAATAAAACGATATACATTAATAGGTTTTCTTATTTTAAATTATGTGAACAAATAGATATATTATCTTGACATTAATAGTTATATCTAGACCAAAAGCGTAATAAACAAATTCCATGTCTAATTAGTAGGTTATTAAAATAAAACAAGATGTCACTACCCGTGAGAACAATGTTAGATGCTTAAAGTATACTCGTATTTATATATATCGGTACTATACTTATATACTAATCTTTCAACAACGTTTTGATACATTCTTTTTCCTGCATAGCATAGTAGGGTAGTCAAAGAGAAACTAGTGTCAAAACACTCCTTTCTCCACGTTCTTTCAAAATACGATAAATACAATAGGGCTAATACATCTCAAACAAGGCATTCATCGCAAAATTTTTAATACATTTTTATTGACTTTACTTTGTGTATATATCTGTGAATGCAGTAGTACTTCTTTTGGTGTCGAACTTGCTTGAAAATTTGCACACGTGTCCGGATCCGATGATTTCCACTTTTATCCCATTTTCGTTAACATTTTTCTTCATGTCTTAGCGATTCATACTTAGCGAACAATTAATTATAAAGACTGATTATATAATGTTTTGGTTAAGTCCACTAAATTATTAGTCAAATTATGTTATTACATTTTTAAAAATTTTAAGCTTGCCATCATGCCCAAACACGTTAAGAGTCCAAAGTCACAAATCCAAAGCTATTTTCATTCTAGATGCCACTAACAGTATCCTAATTCCTAGCAGGTAGTTAGATAGTTAAGTAAAATTATTTAGATTTTACAAGTGACGGTTGTTTATTCGGAACTAGTTAAAGCAGTTGCGTCTCCGGCTTCGGTATTTTGAGATTTGCAATTGAATTCAGACATCGTGTTGCAAAATTGTTTGCTAATAGAACGATTTGAAGATGATTGCGTACTAATGTGTTTAGTAAACATTCTCCAGGGAAAAAAGTTATATTGATTTGTATTTGCATTCTGAATTATGACTAAGTGTACTTACATAATAGTCGCGGGTTCGATTCCGATTGAGGGTATAATCTTTTTTTCAGATTCACGCTCTACAGGGAACCTAGTGTGGAAACACATCGTTCATCACTTTACGCCCGAATCTTAGACATTTCGTGTTGCGTGAATGCCGCGCTTTGTTTTGTCACCAGAGCGGAGAAATTAAAATAATTTAAATATTTGTTGCCCCGGGTGAGAATCGAACCCACAACTGCGTAACTTTATGACTGTTTAAAATAGACATTAAAGATATTTGATATGCCCCCACTATATTTACTAAATTATATTTGACTACTTTCCAAAACGATATAAAATATAAGATACTAACTTTTTATGCTTTTTTTAGAACTTAGGTGGTCTACATACAAAAAAGAATTAAAGTATATCTATAATATCAACAGATTTAAATATGAGATAAAAGTAATATAAGCATTTTTAACATTTTAAAGTGTTATTCACACACTTAGGCAATTGAATAAACTTTTTTAGAAAATGTATACAAAATTGTACGCAGCGCGATTCGCATGGCTTAGCGGTCAGAGCGCTTGGACGTTGTTCCAAGAGGCGCGGGTTTCAATCACGCTGCGTTCAAATATTTATTCGTTTTCCAAAAATGTATGTTATTTTTGTAATACATGCATTATATTAATTTTATACTATATTCAGAATGAAATACTTATTAATTCTACAAAGTTATTGTGACTTAAAACTATTTTTTAACATTTTTTTTTAAATGTTAATCGCACACTTAGGATTAGGATTCTAAATATGTATTTTTCAAAAATGATATAAGTATTGTAATTACAGATACTTGTTAAATCAAATATCTAAACTATTTATAACAATTTATGAACTTATTAGTAATAATTATTACACATGTTACCTACGAAACTACATGTCGTAATAAACCTCTTTGTTAATAAGCCTTTATTACTGATTCAACCTTTACAGCTATACTAATTCTCTCCACGAATACCAAATCAAAATACCAGGCATCGCCTTAAATGTACAACAAACATAACTACGGTAAATGCTAATTCGGCTTACAAATAATCTGATTACCAAAGCGCACAATGTCAACGATCTATACTTACTTTTTAATTAAGTAACTTTTTATATAATATATGTATACTTGTTACATTAATTTAAGTATAAAACAATATTTGTTTATATTTATCTTTTTTTCACACAGCAGGGTATTCAGTGTCAAGACTGACACTGAATTTAAGTGGAGACATTGGATTTTAAGTGGCGGAACTCAACGCCGTGCTTTATCTTGTCAGAACGGAGAAATGAAAATAATTTAAATTTGATCATTCCTCCGTGTGGGAATAGAACTCACACACATCACCATTACAGTTAGTGTCACGTTACAATTTATATTTAAAATATTAGTGTTTTTTCATTTGACCAAACAAGTGAAGAACAGAGTGAGTGTCGCTTTACTCTCTCTGCGTACTCCGTGACATTTAAAACTTATCTATTGGAACAAATAACCTCTTAGGTATGTCTAGATCAACAATAAATATAAAGACTTTAGTTACGCTTGAAATTGTAACCTAGATTTATAGTAAAAGTTTAAATAAAACAATTATATTTATAACACGTTGCGCAAATTCTTATTTCACCGCTGCTTATACAAGTTATAATTAAATTAATTAAGTTAATTTGAAACTGTTGAAAATATATTTTTTTACAGCTTTACGCTTTTTCAAACATAACAGGATAGTCAGAGATACCCAGTGTCAAGATACTCCGTTCTCCAGTTTTCAACCGAATTCCAGACATTGCGTAACTCAACGCCGCACTTGTCATAGCCTCAAGAAAATTAAAAATTTCATAAAACGATCGCTTTTATTCAATATTTTTATTGAATTCCATAAGAGTGAATGTGGTCACGTGGTCATAACATCAAATATACGAAGTTTGATTTTACAAAGGAAAGTGAAGCTAGCAATTCCTTTGTATAGGCGAAAGCATCTAGTGTTGTACCGATGCCTCCATCCCGGCGTGACCCCAGGTCGAGCTTTCTATGACCAGCACTAGTAATTAATGGCAGACGGGACAAGAAAGCCGTCTTTCCGTTTACACGCCTCTAATCCGGTCTTGAATTCAATTATTGAATAATTTTGTTTGAGGAATGTTTTAAAGTAGCAAGTTTATAGATACGTACCGTATACCTACTAAAAGGTAAGAACACATTTATCATTTGTTAAATGAACAAAGAAAAGTATTAATATTATAACTGAATGCCTATATTCACCGTTAGAATGCACTTTTTATATATTTAAATAAAATATTCATTCATAATATTCATATTTAATCTTAATTTTCTACGCTCTACATATAAGTGAATGATTTCTTTATAATATTTAACTTTCATATGTAAACGGTAAAGTTTATTATATTTACTTAATTAATTATTGCTTAACTCACTAAATAAGGCTTCGAAGGACTTGTATCCAGTACTGTTACGTATTAAAAAAAAACGCCATATTTAAATCTATTTTTCATTAATATCTTTACACAACTTCTCACTATTTACCTCATAGCAGACAGAATAAGCAGAGAGAACCTAGTGTCAAACACTCTCCGATTGCTGCTCCCCTCAGCTCAACGTCGCTTCTTGTTTTACCACAGTAGGAAACAATTTAAATAAATTACTCGTATAATAATTTCAACCTTGAACCGTGGTGAATTCAGGTAGGCCCCACTGCGCCACGGCAGATTCAATAATAGCAAAATACTTCAAAAAATATACGATAAAATAGAAATAAAAAATATTTTTAAGTAGACACTAAAACGGCCAACAGAACCTGATACTAATTATCAAATTAACATAGAATAATGATAAAAGCTGTATTGAACTTACATGCAGTGTGGCGGAAATAAATATGTATAATTATTGAATAGATGAGTCTTAAAACTACGTTGTCAGTTGTTTGATCTAAAACGACTAGCCAATGTGTACATAGGACATATTTGTAGGTATATTATTTACTAATAGCTAATATAAATAACTTTAATGCTTGAGAATATTCTACTTTATATTTTAAGAACATCAAAATAACTTGTCGCCAATTTTAATTACCTAATTACAATTTTAGTTATTATTTAAATTTGTTTAAGGATATGTTTATTTTAGTATAATATATAGATATATTAAAAGTAGAAAGGCCAAGACCATAGTCGCAATTGGTTGTGGGTTCGATTTTCACACGAATGAATAATAAATAAATAATATTTAAATAATTTCATCTTTCGGCTTTGGGGAACAAGACAAAGCGCGGCGTTGAGTTTCGCCATTCAACACGCAATATCTCGATTTCGAGCGGAAAGTGGGTAAAAAGCGTGTGAAGCTGCTAAAAATTTAAAATAGAAAGGCTATGGTGGTGCAGTGGAAAAGCGTCTGATAATAAACACGATCGTTATAGGTTCAAACCCCAAGTCGGGAAATTATATTTAGATTTATTTCATTTGAATATATTTAGATTTATTTAATTTTTCTGCTTTGGTAACACAAAGCGCGGTGTTGAGCTGTGTCTTTAACACGCTATGTAGGTATCTAATTCCGGTAGAAACTGGAGAATGGCTTGCTTTGACACTGGATTTAAAACACGTATAAAAACATGAACGTGACGTGAATGTAACCCGCGCCCTTTGAAAACCGTCCAAATACTGACTGCTAAGCCTAGAAGGCTAGTTTTCATATTTCAAATTAAAGAATCTCACAAACACTTATATTGTACTATAAGTAAGTTTATATAAAACGGGTATCAAGCGATTGATCAATACTGCGTATTTTACGATACTTTCTAATCTCAGATCCTTATAAAATTAATATTATAGACAGTGATAAGCGTAAACGTAATGTACGTACTTGAGAAGCTTCTTTGCAATAAAGTTTTATACTGCACCTATTAAATAGAATTGAGTATTATGTGAAATACAAATAATATATAAGGTTTTTGATTAAATATTCGTTTTGAATAACATTTTAGCACAATTTTTATTATTGTTTTTTATTTCTGATAATTTAACGTTTTTTTTCTAACGAAACAGTTTGTTGTAATCGTGTAGTTTACACAGACGAAGCCACGAGTAGGTCGCTAGTCGTGTAATAAACCGAGTGTAGAACGAACAAACAAATGTACTAGTGTACGATATATGTAAATAAAATTTTAACAGAAGTCTAATAGCTAAGCTTTACTATCGATATTGCCATGTATCTTTGACAGTGTGTAATAATCTTTATAGTTTTATTCTTTCCGCAATTAAAGAGAAACATCTTCTTAATAATATATTAACAAATCTGTTTTCCAATTAAAAGCTGTTTTATAATATGACTTTCTATTAACAGTAGCAATAATAATATAATACATGTTTACAAGTCATTAACCTTACAAACTATTATTACGAATTTTTGAGACCTGAGCATTATAATTATCAATTTAAAATAGATATATATTTGAAATGCCTTTATGAATATATAATACAATTTCGTTAATTCCTTAATTCAATCATTATACAGTTAAAGACATATTGATTTTTATACGTTTTCTTATATGTCTTTTTCAATTTTCTAAAAGTGCGAACAAACACGCTTTAAAAAATGTTAAAAAAACTATTATACAGGTAAATCATTATTTTCTTTACCATATTTAAATAATGATAAAATTGGGCATTCCAATTATAAAATAAGAATAAAAACTTTGACATTTTTTAAATTGTTAATCACACACGTAGGAAATTGAAAAACATATTTTAGAATTTTTTTTATTGCTAACAACAAAAATAAGTTGAAATAAAGCGTATAAAAATGTCGACGCAGTTGGATGTAGAACGCATGGCTTAGCGATCAGAGCGCTTGAAAGGTTTTCAAGAACCGCCGGTTCAAATTTCGCTGCGTTCAAATTTTTATACGTTTTCTAAAAATTTGTTTTTAGTGTTTTGCCGAAAATTATTTAATGAATTAATCAAGTATAACCAGTCTACTTTCAATGGCATAGAGATATATATGTGATATATACATGAACATTTAGTTCATATAAGGTAGGCAAATTGAATAAATTCGACTCGGATTGCATTGCGTAACGGCATTCTTGCGCCAACTTGCATCTGAAAATACGGCTTAGTGGACATCTACGGAATATTTAAATGATCTTGTATTCTTTTGACCCGTCAAGAGGACAGGTCAGTCATCTTTGGACCGCTTAGACGAGTTTACGCCTAAGTCAATATGTATTTCAAATTTATATTTTGCTATTGGTCTTTCACTTAATAGGAATTGTGTGGAGTATTATTGAATTACTGTTTAAGTGATTTGTTTTTTAATATTTGTTGTTGAATTGTTAATTTTGCAACTCTTGTGTTATGTAAAATAAATTTATTTTTTACTAATTACAATATTTTAATTTTTATTTACCATTACTTCTTTTTTTATTTGAATACACTATGAAACTACAGACAGACACTTGGTATCATCAACATTATATTAATTTATTAATTATTTATTTATTTAACTCTTTATTATACCAAGATATTAGTAACATTGTTGATATTGAACACCATATAATTAATGTATATTTTTACTTAGTGTTGAGGCTAAGCGAGATCAGTTTTAGTTTAGCTCGACGGAATCTAGTGACACATCACTCTATTTTCCGTTTTGTCGATTATTTTTCTTGTCACGACGACACTTGATTTACAACCAGTGTTTACTGACGCATGAAAGTCGTTTACGAAATTATAAATAATATGTAGTTACATCCTTAAGAGCTGATAAAATCTTATATCGAACACGGAAATTGGTTTCGTGATCGTGAGTACCTGACTAATAGTTATACGTACGTATTATATAGTACTTAAAAATATTTTAAATATTAACACTGCCTGATCCGACAGACATTGGTTCTGTGTTAGTTATAAATAATAAATTCAAACCTTAATGCAAAAAAATATAATATATATTTTTTATTTTCAAGTGTCTACAATATTCTATATTTTTTGATGAAATCGGTAAAAATATTCTCAAGTGCCATAACTTGACTTGCTTAACGTGACCAAGGATTCATTTAAATATATAATACCAGTTGTTAAGATATGATTTTGTGTACAACATCCAGTTGATGTAGGATTTTAAGCAAAAAAGTCAATGTGTTTTGAGTTGCGGAACTCAACGCCTCGCTTTGTTTTATACCAGAGCTATGAAATAATAATAATTTTAATAGCCTCCTCCGATTGGGAATCGAGTCCACAACCAATCAAACTGCAGTGAAACTACTATCCCACTGCGCCACAGTTTATAAATATGCATATAATTTTATATTCAATTGTTTGTCTTTATTGTTGTTTATCTCAGTTTATCTGCACCGGAAATCCTACTGATTTCATCAGCGACTAGCATATTCTAATTATTTCGCTTTAGAATATATTCTATAATTGTTTTATTATTTAACTAACTTAAACCTACGTGGCTTGCAAACAGCACTTCCTTTGACTATTTTGACGTAAGACTTAATTTTTTAGACTTTTATTTCTTTTAGGTTATATACAAAGTAAAATATTTTTAGAAATCCTATAAAAATTTTAACGCAGCGGAATTTGAACCCGCGCTTCTTGGAAACCGTCTAAGCGATCTGGCCGCTATGCGTTAGCCATGCGTTCTACATCCAGCTGCTTCAAAATTCTTATAGGATTAATCCAACTTTATTTCTAAAGCTGTGTGAGCCATAATGAGCTAATTTTTCTAAGTGTGTTAAAAACTTAATAAAATATGAATAAAAAGACAAAGTATTTTTTTTTAACATTTTTAAAAGTGTTAATCGCACACTTAGAAATTTAAAAGACATATTTAGAAAACGTATGTACTCCACCCTGCAGGATTTGAACCTGCGTCTCTTGAAACCGTTCAAAGTCTCAAAGCCTCTTGAGAACGTTGTACTCCACGAACGCGATTTCGTCAGAACTGCAAATTTACAAATATTATCTAACTTTATTGCAAAACTCTTACATTAATTTCGTCTCAGTAAAAAAAACTCAGCTTTATATCACTAAACACGTAACGACCAACCGCTATCGTATCTTACAAGTAATCGGTTATTGTAAAACAAATGCAGTTTTGGTTAACAAAATAACATTTGTCCTTTCTCGAGTTTGAGTAATGAACTATAAAAAAAATGCACTACTCAAACTAAATGAGAGCAACCATTATAAAATAAATATCACATACACACATACACTTCAAATTCTTTTATATAATCAACATGTGTAAACTAAATAGTTAATGCTTAATTGATTAATTCAATAAACAATTACATTACAAAGAACCGAAACACAATTCATCGTAACTAAGTAAACTCCTTTACTTTTTGTAAAAAAGTGAACCAATTATAATAAAATGAATTAATAGAAGGTTGTTATTGTGTCAGGGGCAGTAGGCGCGTGGTGGGGTGGAGCCTTTTGCTCTCATCATAATAACCTATTGTGCAACGAAAAACCTGACCTCGTTAACGTGCGCGATTAATTGAGGAATTTGTGAAAAATTCAAATCCGCTTAAACGTAGCTACATATTGTAAGGTAGGACAGTGTTTGACTGCAATAACTGATTGGCTGTGGGTTCCATTCCGTCTCAGGGAAATGATTAGGTATGTAAAATATTTTAATTTCTCAACTCTTTGAAATTTCACATTCCCCCTCTCTCGAGTCTGGTCTCGATTTCTGGAGGAAAAAGCGAAGAACGGGATGTCTTACCACCAGGTACCCCTGGCTACTTTGCTATGAAATAAACGTGAAGCTGAAGAAAAATATTACCATCTATTCGTATACTTATATGCAGTAGCTCTTGCTTGCCAAACTTAGCAATACTATTAGAGTAATCAAGTTTTGTTTATTTAATTCTTAAAAACAAATGCCTAATAAATTATCAAATACATAAATGCTTAATCAAACTTTAAAAAAATCTTAAATAGCTGATGATAAGTCAGAGCATATGAGGAAGAGATTCAGTTTAAAAATTGAGATTTATATCTTTATAAAACAATAATGGGTATTACATTAAATGTGCTTACATGCTGCTTTACGACTCAAGCTTCTGACAGTGACTATATTATCGCGATTTATCGCGATTATATACACACTAATAAACAGGGCATTGCCATGTTTGAATCATGAAACAGATCATATATACTATTTCCTCGTATTTGCCAAGCTGAAACAGCCATAATTACCATACTTTATGCTGAACATCAATCAATAACTATCGCTTGGTACCTAAATATAATATAATGTATTATATTTTACTAAATACTCTAGATGATTGTATTCTTATACTAGTACACCCTGCCCTGTATCTCTATCCACCAGCGGCATCGATCTGGTCAGCCTCATGTTCATACTACCGTTATAATTTAAAAAAAAGGCTAACAAATTACATTTTTGTAAAACATGAAAAAAGTACATCTTAAATATAAAAATGGCTTTTGTTGAAAAAGATGCCATTAAACGTAGTTTTAAAAATGTGCGCAATGTATAGGTATCTTCATAAACCACAGCTTTTTATTTTCTTAATGTATGCAATAAATAATTTGCTAGCTTTTCTTCAACTTCAGCATTCCCACGATTTCCCCAAGTCTGTGTGCCAACGATTAAGTTTAGACCGTCAATTGTAACAATTACGCCGTGTGGTTACCGGCCTAACATTGGAACCACCACCATTTCAGTCCCGTGGGTAGTAAAAGCATAAGAGAATACAGCCAGCAGGATGACAAAGGTCTGGGTGTCTTGAGTGATTTTTCGGCTTATTGGTGACCGCTAACCTTGGCTCGAAAAGTTGCTGTGGCGATTATGGCAACTTATGATTTAACTCATTAAAATAAACTTTTTACTTAAATAATCAAATTTTATCTTCAAAGAAATATTTTTAATTATCATATTATCCAATTACCCTATCACTTAAAACCAGTAAAAATATAACCTAAATAATAATACCCAAACCACCGTCCCACTGGGCCAATATGCCGCAGTGGGACTAACGTAAGTAGGGGTTCTGGAACAAAAACCTACAGCATTTAACGAGATAGACACAGAATCTAACGTTAAAACTTGAAACACGATTTGTTATTTTCCGCACATTTTAGATACATTTCGTGTCAAATGGAAGAACTCAAGGCCGCGCTTTGTTTTACCAGATCGGGGTATTTAGAAAATATATATATATGAGAACGTTCCCTGAAGGGAAAATTGAATTCACTACCTCCAAATGCTTAAAGGCACTGTCGGATATTTTACCAATTAAATTAATTTAATTAATAAATTTACTCTTTAACTCCCATGCGTATTTACATTTGATCCTTCCAATATATCGTAAAGTACAAGCGGAATTACTTCTACTACATATATTATAATTATTTTTATCGTTTAAAATAAACATTAATAGTTTTCATATATTACGTACATTAAATTTTCGCTTTCAAATAACATCATGCAATTTAAATTACGTAGTAGCTGCCATAAAATAACTTTATTTTATAGACGATTAATTTTAGATTTGTAATAGTATATTCGAAGCAATGAAATCTTGTAATGTTTGTTTAAATAAAAAACATACGTACATTATATGTTTAGATACCAAGCTATAGTTGTTGATTGAAATTTCACTATAAAGTATGTTAAGAAAATAACTGTTTCCAATCTATTTCAAATATTTTAAAAATGTTATTCATACATTTAGGATATTAAAATATTTTTTTTGAAAACCTATAGTAATTTGAACGTAACGGGATACGAACCGACGCCTCATGGTAGAAAAATATAGTTCTTATATGGGTGGACAAAGTGTGAACTAAGAAGTTTCAGTGTTTAGTTTAATTTTTTTATAAATTTAAAATACTATGAAATGTGGAGGACGGAGTGTCATGACTCCAAGCTCTCTCTGAGTAAACGCTCTGGAATAATAACAACATCACATTTTTTGCCATAGCATGGTTGCCGTAGCAACGTGAAGCTGTTTTTATAAACAATATCTATTATTAATATATATAATATTATTGAATTTAATTACATCGAAATTGGAGAACGGAGGCATAACTAGGTTCTTCCTGCCTCCCGGCAATAATAAAACTTATATAAAAACTATTTTAAATATATTTGTTATGAGATATGCTTAGCAATGTTAAATAGTAAGTACAATTTAACTACTTACTTAAACGTTGAATATTTCTCACGGTAAACGTCGGCTTTATTGTTCTACGTACAAATAACCTATTTACATTTTCATATGATAACATATATATGTTAAAAAAATATGTATTTAAAATTATAATAATATGAAAAAGCGTATGAAAACGAATTACAACTAATTCGCAATTCCTTATCTAATTAAACCATAAATGTAATTATTCGTAGATAAAAATATTTAATAAATCCTAATTAGCTTTTTAAAGAACAAATTATTAGAATGCCGATTCTACCATTGTTGATACTAATAGAATAGAATACTAAATTAAAATGTATTTTTATGTAATAGTCATTTAAAAAAAAACTGGTCATTGAACGCATATAAGGATATCTTAAACTAGTTTTTTCAAAAGATGTTACATCAAATAAATTGTATCGGACCGCTTTACGTGGTGCGTTAATTAATTTGAGTACCGTGATTACCGTTACATAGTAAATATAATTTCGTATTTTGCACAATCTTCGAATAATGACTTTTTATAATCGGGCGTTAATGAACAAGTAGGGTTAGTATTTAGAGCAATAATATTACTTTTACGACCACCGTAAATATATATCAATCTGAAGCTGTGATTTAATTTAATATACATACGTATAATTTAGAAAAAGCATTTTGAACTTCTATGAACTATGTGAGAATTATTACTCATTTTTATTTTTTTTAAAAGGAAATATAATATTTTGACATGTGTCTTGTGGTCTTATATAATCTGTCGTAAGTGTCATAATGTTACATATATACGCTTAACTCACCACACAATAGAAAAGTCAATGCTATGATTGTATGATTGTATGCCGCGTCATTTTACCTACCAAGTGTAGGCGTGGCCTAAACGACCAATAAACTGTAGCGGTTAGGTCTAATGCCATTAGCTCTAGCACACAAAAAAAAAGTCACTAATAATTTAAATGGGCAAAGTATTCTTTGTAAAATATGTTACTTATTAAATAATTTAAATAATACCTAACCACAGGAAACAGATTTCGAAATTAAAAGTTAAAATAATGAAATTTCGAAATTAACTTAACTAACTTCCTTTTTATTCGCGTGTACAAGTTTGAATCCATCAAAGTATTGCGTGGTACTGCTACCACATTTTATTTGGCCCCGGGATAATATTATATATGTTAAAAAATCCTGCAATCACCCTTCATGAATATGTTTATTGCTTTGCAACGCATCGCACGAACAGCTGCATTGTTAAGATTCGAAAATTTGCATACATGAACGGACCTCTATCACGCAAATCCAAAATTAATCAAATATAAAAATAATAATTTTTATAATTCATTATATTATAATTCATATACCATCTTTAATTAACTCGCTATTTCAACAAATTACCATCACTAACGAAAAGATAGGTATAGAAAAAATAGGTTTTGATATAAAAATTAAAACAAATTAAATAACAAATTATATAATAACAGGTTAATCATTTCATAAATAGCTCGCAATGCAATTAATATATAGTTATTCAAAAATTCTATCCATAATAAGAAATTAAAAGATCGCATACACATCTAATAGCAACATTAAATAATCCAATGTATTAGCATTATTTAGATCGTAATTTAGCTAAGTATTGTCTGTGTAATTACTAGCTCTAAGTGAGTTTTTTTTTCAATCGGAAGCGCAGACAATACAATATTCTATACTTATTCAAGTTCAAAACAGAATTGATAAGAAGCCGCATAAAGATTCTTTTGAGAAGTTTTTGTAGCTTACTACGATTCACGAGCACGTGTTCAAGACGTCCAGCGAGAGACGGCTGTTTTCCTTACATTTTCTGTGACGGGATGGGACGCGGGAGGGGCGGTTGGCGGCAGATGTGCCTTACAGCGCCATCTAGCGGCGGCGCGGCGTCGCCAGGTGCGCGGGCCAGCGCCGCTGCCACCCGCCCTCTCAGCCTCAGTCCGCCGTCACGCACCGTCGCGACTACACGTCACTCCGATACATGCCGGCAGCGCGCGCGAGGATCACGTAGTGCACGACCGGAAGTTCCCGAAGCCGATGGCGAGCGCGCGTGAACACCAATAGTGTTGTGTGACTTAGTGAAAACTTAGTGGAGATATGTGCGTGTGATGGATTTATCCACAGAGCGTCGATTGCTGGAAGCGGGTTCCCTTCCCGTGTATGCTCAGGCGCCGGTAGTGGACGCGCCAGCATGCGCGCCCCACGGTGCTTTTCATCGCCCTCTAGGGTTTCTGCCCCAGGTACTGCGACATCGCGAGCACTCAAACCGCACGAATCCTTGTTTGTTTGATTCAATAGTAGCCGACGCTTGCGAACTGAACGCATCTCGATGGAAGACTGGCCGAAAGGGCCGTCCGTCACATTTGCTTACTTTCCCACGAGTCGCCGGCTCTAGGCCCTAGATCGTCCAGGATAGGCATGGGGTGTAGGTTAGATGAGTCGTGACCGGTCCTGAGCCAGTCCGGAGAGTTGGCTGTGTGTGTACATTTACCGAGGCGCACCAAACATAGTTAATTAGATAGTTGTAAAGAAGAAAGTTCAGTTTTAATACGACCGACGCGGGGTCAGCTAGATTGCGAGCCTCTTCGTTTAAAAAATTAGATGCATACAGGCTTTGCAACGATGAAGTCAGCGATTCCCTAAAAGGACTAATCTGCGATGTGGGCGGAACATAGCATCGAGACAAGTCAGTGTTAAAATCAGAAAATGCGTATTTCGGATAGAATTAGTGTCTCGAACAAGTTATACTTAAAACTCGGTATTTATTTCTCAAATAGGTAGATAAGACCTAATAATACAACATACGATTTTTGTTTCTTTAAAATCAACATAAATAATAAGATAATTATTTATTGAAGGTCGCTGCCCTAAGAACGGTCAAGGTTATTTACGCCATACTAAGGGATGTAATTATTTGAGAACAATAATTATATATTAAAACCCAACTTTAGACTGAAAAAAATTAATGCATGTTTTTAAATATGAAGCAAATTATTTGTATGTATGTATGTATGTAGAAAAAAAATATAGTTTTATTTGATAAGATAGTTTTATAAATTTGAGTAAAAGTTTAAGTGTTTCAAGCTCAATATAATTAGTCTCAACATCCATCCACCCAACCCATCACACGCTATTTATTTTCATTACATACTAACGCGTAAAACCTAAGCCGCCAAGTTAATTTACGATACAAATAAACGTTTAACATAAAACATTCAAATAACGAATTTACTCTTAAAATCAATAATATCAATGACATCTCCCTTAGTAACCGATAATAACAATTGGGGGGTCTCATACAAACTTTTGTCTATGGTGTGCTTCATGCGCGCGCGCATACGAGTATACCAAACCATTGCTTATT
Organism: Podotricha telesiphe; assembly: GCA_038994665.1. Lineage (NCBI taxonomy): Eukaryota > Metazoa > Arthropoda > Insecta > Lepidoptera > Nymphalidae > Podotricha > Podotricha telesiphe. The sequence continues at coordinate 57,412 of JAOYRR010000335.1, forward strand.
TATTAACATGTTCGCGTATATACCGTTATTACTGCCAACACAAATACCTTATAGATACTTACATTATTAAACTTGTCCGTGTAACCGGTGTGCTGAGAAATGATCTTGAGCTATCGTGTGATTTTCGTGCACTTTCCGCTGCCCTTAAATGTTTTATACTTTTTATTATGATGTAGTACAATTATCTTAGAGCAAGCATTTACATTGATTAAAGCATAAAGGTACTTATTACTGACGTCGAGTAAAAACTTCAGTTTTATTATTCAATTTGATACGCTTTTTTAAAACTCAATGGATGAGAAAAAGCATAGTTAAATACGAAAATATTTTTGTAAAAAAGTAATCTGAATAAGAACAATTAGCTTTATTTAAAGTTAATTTAGAAACGTACAGCTTGTGTTAGTCGAAAATTAAATTTAATATACTGTATACAATTAGACATAACAAAGTCGCTTAAACGAAGTTAGGGTTTTACAGTAATGAAAAACTGCCTCCGTTAACTGGTTTGTCATGTCAGTCTACGTGCGGTGGTGCATTGATGTAATTATGCCGATCCCATCATTCTTGTGATCTCTGTACATCCGTAGGCATCGATCACATATTTCTTTTTGCACTGTGTGCATTGTACTATCCGGCTGAGTTGAATCGCGTGATTTTATTTCATCGGAAGAACCATCGGAAACACGTCTGTCTAAAACCGCAAACGAATAATCTCAATTTCCATTTATTATAAATAATTCAACGAAGGTTGAGTTCCTCCGTATACCCAATTATTATATCGACGATAACTTTAACTGCTACAATTTATTATTTAAATTAAAAAAAAAACAGTGTGTTCAACAGAAGTTAAATGCGTGTTCTAAACATGAGATTAAAGTCAAACGTAATGGAGGGCCGCGAATGGACGGCAACAGTGTTTTTTATCTGTTTGCGACATTGCTGTATTAATATCGAGATTGTTCGGCTGCTTGTCGGATATCTAGGACATAGCATGTCAGCTCGTATGGAACGCTAGTAGGTAATGGGTATTAGTTGCGTACGATTCGTGATATAATCGGTTATATTTCTCAACGTGTATGTATGTATGTGGTCGCTCAGCCCACATTGCAAGCAGGTGCGACATTAATGGCTACTCTTAAGAACCCTAACATCTGCTTTTTTTCATAATTTACTCGCGCACACAAATTCAAACTGACCGCGTTTATGACTAGAGTTCATTTTCGGGACAAGTTTGCTTTGACTTTTGGTAAAGTAAGTTGATTGGCATGTTTATTGCCTAAATCGGTATAATAAAATTTGTACAGTTATTTAAGGCTAGATACAAAAAAGAAAGCGCCCGTGCATGACTGTATATCTCCGAATGTCAACTCATTGTGAGACTAGTTAATACGCAGAAATTGCAATGCAATTTTTAAGTCAAACATTTAATTTGACTATTTAAAATGTTCCCACATTTATAAGAATTCCATTGCCTAACAGAAATGTAAGGTATTTACATTGTTACACTACCATTCACAGTGGTTACCAAATATTATGTTAATAGGCAAGGCGGACCTCAAATCGAGCAATTTCCTCCCTAAAGTTTTCACAACAATACAATATAATAATTAATCGTCATATGTCATGTTAGTCACAATAAGCATATAAGTATGTGAAGGTATTTAACCCTGTTATAATTTCGTCCATTGTCCAAAGCGGTTTTGTTCTATGAGAACCGACTCAATTATAAGAAAACTCGTACGAAATCTGTATAATCGTCGGTTTTTAACGTCTTAACTATGTGAAATTTTAGTTTTCGTCTCATTGTATGATGAGAGTATATAATGACCGATTGTGAGACTACGTCATCTTAAGTTACGAGCTCATTATTCAACCCGCCGTAAATTTTACTATATCCAAATATAATATTACAATACCAGCATTAAATATTTTAAGAAATTGAAACGTCCCTTTATAGTATTTATATCCCATGCAGCTCAAGTACTTTATCTTCGTATCCGCTAGACAAACATTGACAAATGACAAATTCATTACGCCTCCGAGGCGGCAGTCACGCTTCATTGTGTTCTTGATGAGCATCATCTCTTTCATTACGGCCGTATTTAAAATAATTTATTTAATTTATTTTTCTTTTCAATCCCGACCGGACGCTTAATTGATTCTCGATCTCGATGAACGCAAAAAAACAATATGGCGGACAGGATCATTGATCAGATTACGCAATGTCGCCGAACTGGATGCTTGGGGAAGTCAATATTATGCATTATTTATCAACACACGCATAACTCAGCTCGTACCTCGAATTAAACAATCGCCACTAACGACGACTTAGATGTATGTCCTGTCCTTAGTTTTCACTTTTGCCATTAAAGTTTCACCGATTTTGTAATATTTTTGACACTTATCTGAATAAGTTACGTAAACCTCCATTGTTTAACGTCTTGTGAAAATTATTCAATTTCAAATCGCATAAATGTGTCAAATTCTGCTGCCTTCTGCTCATCGCTAGCGGCGCTAAGAGATGAGTCTACATACGTGGGATGGAAGTAAAGGCCAAAATATGACAGTTATGTAATAAAAACCTTAACTTTAATTAACTGTTAGTCGTCCTTGAATTAAAAAAATATATAGCCTGTAATATAATATATTATTATATCGTATTATTTATGACCTAGTCGTAAGTAGGCTCTTTAAAAGTGTAATTTTAAAACAATCTTTAGAAACAAGGCTATTAAAGTAGCAAGCTGCTTTAACTATTAAGTGACTTTATACTGACGATCAAGTAAACATAATGTCGAGATGCACGCAATTCGCCTCCTAATTGACAAGGCAAATTGTAATATTAATAGTTTCATAATTTGACAAATTACATACAATACTGAGACTGTAATACAATTTACAACTAATCAGAAGTAAATTATTTAACAATTAAAAAATAAACAACACAAATAAACTTGAGTATATAATAATATATAGCTCTTTCTATAACGTCGCAGCTATTTTTTATTTAGTTCAACGTTTTCAATCATTAAAATACTCTTATACCAAGCACAGAGTATTTTAATAAGTTCCGTTCCGCTAGTTACGTGCAAGAGAGTTTCACACGTATAATCCCAATAACAATCTAACTTAGCTCTGGTTTAAGATGCAATACGAATTCACTCTCATCCTATCATAGCGTACACCGACGCACGAAATCTCAATTCCCTTGCACACCGCTTAAATAACCGCAAAATACCATATTATGCGCTCTCCATATACGTTCTAGGCAATCTACCTCGCACGGACCCATTGCCTATGAATCTCTGCAAACTCAGTGTTTCGCTATTAGATTATTGTTTTTTTATCCCGACGCAGCTGCCAGGAATTAATCGTCGAACAAAAGACATTGCAACTTTTGTCACGTCGAACGTCGAATTTCTTAACGTTTTGTGTTTCGTTCCTTTCAAGTATTTCATTTGTTTTCTTCTTAGTACAATGTAAAAATGTAAATCTATTGTTGTATTTGCTACTTTTACCCTCGCTTTTGTATAATATGACTTTTAAGTCATCAATTAGCTATAGTTATCGCGATTAAAGTTTACAGAAAGGTCAAACCGCTTGAGTTCATTTTAAAACATAAACGCGAAATTGTAAATGAAAAAAAAATCATACCAAGAGAGGATTCCAAATATATATTTCCAATTGTGAATTTGATGCACTGGCCACATCGTCGCGCTATTATAAGACTGTTTGGGTGTTTATTTTAACACATTTTGCGTGTGTATAACGGTCGAGATGAAAAACATTCCCCTGTGTTTCATTATTTGAGCTATTTTTAGATAGCGCTCAACCTGCCGACTGGAACAAGTGTTTACTCGGGCCATATACAATGCTGTTCATATTATTATTGCTCCTTAACTGGATCATACAAATCATTTTATTTGAATACTCCAGACTCCAGAAGTCATATGATAACTCTTTTTTATATAGATCCGATTTATATTTGAAAAATTAAATAATTAGTTTGATAAAATATGATTGTAAATTAAATTTTGAATTATTAGTTCACGATTTATTAAATAATATGTTGCGAGATAGACGTTTAGGTGTTCAAAATCAATTTGGTTTTCGTTAAGACCCGCGCCGACGCAATTAATGTTACATGCCAGTGTTACTTTCCATTTAAAGCTGATAAAAAAACAATATTGATGTTCACGATTCTTATGTCTGATGCATTAAATGATAGTCGTTTGTTAAGTAAATTAGTTACAAAAAATCCTGATTCATTATTCAATAGATTCAGTAAACACATGTTTTTTGTTTACGACATTTTAATTATTATCCATATAAATATTGTTTTGTTTATTTATCTTTAATAAGAAAAGCTAACTTGGCTAAGTTGGCGACCTCTTAACTACATCAAAATAATGAGTCAGTCATTCAAAGCGTCAAAACGCCTGAAGATATTATTTTATAACTTACTCGGTAGTACGTAAGCATTATTTAATTGTAAAGCAGTGGCGCGCTTCAGGCAAAACATTTTTATCGAATTTCATTTTCATTCATAACGCTTGCAATCTGTAGAATCCGTGAGACCTTCTTTTACATAATTAATTTTGATAAATCTATGCTACTATGCTTTTGATAAACAATTCATCAAGTTCAGTAAAAAAGGGGATGTTTAGAGTGGCCGTATGTTTTTTATTTCATTTTTTTATGTTCCGCTCCTACCTGGCGTTTACCACGTGGATGTAATGCGCTGTCCCGTTCTAAAGTTTTCAATAAAACGAGAAGGGATGAGTTTTGCGCGTTCAGAAACCACCCCTATCAACTTGACAGGAAGTTGGTAGAAATCTGGTCTTTTTTACATCGTTCTTTGTTTAAATTGTGGTTAAAACTTTAAATATAAAGATCTACCGTCTCTAGATAAGACATCATTTGAATGGTTCATTGTTCCTTATTTTCTTTCTTTGCAAACTTTTGACAAGTTCAGCGACGAAGTTCACAGTGCGTGGGAAATTATAATTGTCTGAACTATACGAGTATGCTTATTACTTAATGCTGAATATTATATTGCTTGTCGAATGTAATTACTTATACATTTACTAATTTTACACTAAGATAATTCTATTAATATTTATAAAAAAATTTACAATAACACCTAAAAATCGCAAATGATTTCTAAGATTAATAGCGAAAGTGAAGAATCATCCACAGGATATTGCGGACATTATTTTCGCGTTACATATAGAAAAGCATTACACAATAAGATATAAAGCGTAATGACTAAGTGCTATTTGTGAAACGATTTGTTTATATCACACATTGTATCGAATCGGACAGCTGACTGCGCGTACAATAATGATCCGCCGAGACACGATGGCTTGCAACCTCACCACTTCCTTCCGATGCCGTATAATTACTTTAACTTTCAAAACTTAAGGAAATGCGCTTCTTTAAAAAAAAAGAAACAAAGTGACAACTTGTAAGTTACTTAAAACTTGTAAGCTTAGTTACTGAATTAAAGCTAGTTAATCCCACATGCGTAGCCAACTGCGTATTCTTTCATTAATGCAAGGGTTGCTACCCTAGAGGGCAGTGCGCTATTATTATTCATATGACAAAAAAGAATTCCAGCTATTCAATTTTTTTAACGTCTACGTATCTGTCAACGCTAAATCGATTCTAAAGAAGTATATCTAACACAAAAAATATCGCTTAAAACAAAGCTGGGGGCTTGTAAAAACTGTGTATGACAGTTTTATACAAGTAAATATTAATTTTAAATTCCTCTCGAACAGTCGACATTCAATTCGAGTTAGGGTTATCACGTCACCCCATGTGTGCATTGCCAACCCCAATATGAAGCGACCTACATAACTGTCCAGTGAAACCGTTAATGTCTCAACGGGACTGATCTCTCGGACAGTTGTGCAAATAATTTATTTTAAAATTTACATTTTATTTCGGCGCTAAAACTTTTACGACCATTTACTTTGTTCCGATATTAAGCACTGAAAATGTTTATCAAATGCTATTTACAATTAAAAGTACTTAAAGTTTAATATGTATCTAAAACGAATCTTTCTGTTTCAGGTGCTGACGTCTGGTTCCTTCGAACTTAGGATAAAAAGTTTTACGAACTCATTGGGTAGGTTAAGTAGTGGACAGTGCTGTGATGGTTCCTCAAATAGTGACGCGCCGTGTTTGGCGCCGTGCAGGACTAAATTCCGAGTGTGCCTCAAAATTTATCAAGCAAACATCGATACAACATCACCGTGTACTTTTGGTGACATCACTACGCCAGTGCTCGGAGGAAACTCCTTGGATGTGCCGAATCTTAATGTGGAAGGATTTACCAATCCCATTGTGTTTCCCTTCGATTTTACGTGGCCGGTAAGTGTTAATTATTTCCTATGTAACGAGATATTGGTTTTGATTTGATTGATTCATAGACTGCCTATAATCATTTGTCATTCTAAACATTAAATTTAACATTTACTTTGATCAAGCTCACGCTCTCAAATGAACGCTCAATAAAAACGTCGTATTCATTTTGTACTTAAAATAAAATCGATATATCATTAAAGAAATATTAAGTAGCAACCCTACATCCATAAATCAAAATCGATGTTGGTAAGAAATTCCAATAATCCACACCAGTTGGCATCTCAGCTAGTAAAGAATAGTAAAAAAGAAATTACGGGATTCGATATTCAAATTTGACAGAAGCGATGACGATAAGAATACTTGATGGTTTAACGAGTCGCCGCGTGGGACGATTACAGCGTTCAATGGTTCATATTTAATTAATTATGAAGTCGGGCTTATGTTTGAGCTATTCGAATCGTATTAGTCGTACTCAGCTGTTAGTCGCCATTGTACTACGTTCTCATAATAATGCGACCGGAGAGCAGAGGCCGGCATGGATCGTGATCTGATATTACAATTATCTATTATTTATTTATGAATCGCTCTCAAATTGCAAATTCAAGGATAATAGACATCTTAATTGGATCTTAGGTACGGTTAGTTCACTTGCGTAAATTGTCTTAGGTTTACAATGTTTCCGTATACTCGAGAATTCGAGAGCTATTTACGTTTTATTTAGCGGCCTACTTCAAATGTCGTACCATCTCGTAATGTTAAAGCAAACAAACTCCCATGCTGCTTGCACAAGCCACACCATCTGGAGAAAAACGTGACATTTGGTAACTTAGCAGGTAGGAATGAGAGGCCGTAGATGAAATTCTAAACTTTTTTTTTAACCGTCGATATGCGTCCGGTTCCTTTTCTGCCAGTATCATTCCATGTGAATTGGCGTTAAATTGAAACTTCCTGTTTAATTTCACATAGTTTACTATTGTCAGACATTGTGACAAGCGATCAATTGAGCGAAAGTGACGCGAAACAATCCTGTATCGAGTTTGTGTGACAGGTTGAGCTCCAAAAGAGAGCTGTCACATTTATGCCATATGCCGTTTATCTCATTTGATAGGAATTCGATGGTAACATCTCCCATATGCCCCATCATATGGCATGAGTAAACAAGGCTTAGGTACTCAACACTCGTGACCTTTACAAGCCATGTTATACTTGGGTGCGCTGCATTTAAATTAAATAATCTGCTATAGACTATTAGCTGTTTTTTTGCAATGAGGTCATCGAAGAACCGCCAGTTACATGAGCCATAACGCACATATGAATAAATATAACTTAATGTACAAATAGAGACTGTATAAAATTTAGTGTTCAAAGATTTTATTTAGAATAGCTAAAATGATAAATTCATTAAATATTTAATAATATGTAGCTATAAATCATTGAGAAACTTGGGTCATTGGCCAGCATCACAATATTTTGAAACATGACGCCGCAATGGTCGTCCCGCAGACGGAGTTGTAACGGTTGTACTCGTGTTACCTGGAGTAGTCAACTTTGTCGCCACCGTACACTTACTTTATCTTGATCCCATGAAACAAATCGACTTTACGGCCCGCATGGAGAGATCTGACCCGCCCGATAATAGGTCACACGTAATATTAATATTACTAACAACATTGAACAGTAAAATTACAAGTAAAGCGGCGCGCGAGTTAACGACCCATAGAAACTATTTATCATACAACTTTTAGAGAAAGATTGCTCACTCGAAAAGAAACTCATTTGTATTCACAGTCAGTTTCATTTATTTTACTTTAAACAATTTGTGTTTGTAAATCACAAGTTCTATATTGAGACCCGTTAACGGGCACGGATGTGACAAAGCGGAGGACCGGATTAAAACAAACATTACATATACTTGCAAAAAGTTAATATTTTACATTTCATGTACAATGAATGGCTAGAAATTACTAAACGTGTGGGGTAGTAGTGGCCTTTAGAGGGTGTAAACCTCGCGACGACATGAACGGGTTCATTCATTCCAAGTCAAGGGGAAACCGTTACGACAACGTTTTATTGCTATAAAAAGTTGAAAATGCGCAAATAGAAATTCAAAATGCACCTGCTATCTTACCTGATGTTTTCTTTCATATGTGTTTGCAAGAACTCGCTATACATGGAACACCTTTAAAATGAACTGACCGTGAACTATACTTTTTATGGATACGCATAGATCCGTATTGCTTTAGATATTCTTTTGGATGCCATTGTTAAATCTTATCACAGTAAATTGTCTTCATCTCGTTTCGTTGAATACGACCTATCAAATGATTAATTACACACAAATTAAGTATCAGCTATTTATATTCGATAAATAATTCGGATATCCCTGGGAACAAAATTGTTTTGGCAAGTCACTTTCCCACAAAGCTTACGAAGGTCGGCCACGTCTTACAATAACAAGACGATGTTGCATTCTGAATTCAAGCTATCGATTTTTTGTAATTTTTACAGTGTATGGCAGAATAAACACTTGACTAAACCAATTTATTTTAAACAAAAAAAGCTTCTAAGAAAATATAAATCATCGCTACCTTTACAATTGATTTCTAAATGACTGACCAATCCTTCGGTGACAACTTTATTTTCAAGCCGTATTGCCTCTAAATCGGGAGCTTAATATTTTTTTTACCGTGAAAAGCATTGACAAGAACTAGCTAGATTTAAATTAATTATAGATTTTAATAATTAAACCAGACCCAGAGCTAGACAGCTCTTATTTGTATTTTTACTTACTATATCATATTTCATTTGCTATAAATTTGTGTGACTGTTTTTATAATATCTTACTTTCTAATAAAGTACAATTAAAATGAGAAATTAAGAGGTTATAATCGCAAGTTGAGTGCCTGATTAATGCATTTATGTCATAATGTGAAGAAACACGCTTCTTTATTGTGGAACAAGTAGACTAAGCAACAGCGTAACTAATTCTAGAGATTGTTGGTTATTTTGCATGTTTCGTCAATAGTTTCACGCTCTGAATGATATTAAAAATTTAAATGAAAGTAGCATCTCCTGAGACGATGTCGACATTACTTTATTATGTGCAGACACTTGACATACGGTATATTGTTTCGTGGAAATTAGCGTTTCAGTGACGTCAAGCGCGATCCGAATCTCAAAACAATTGTTCGAGTGCGGGCCGTTGTCACGTGTGAACTAAACACCGGCTTAACAACCCTGTGGTGCTATCAGTAGAAAGCAATTATCATTCAAGCAAGTATCATAAAATTCATTGCCTTCGTGAATTTTAACAGCAAAATGTAGGCGCCACAAAACGAATGTAATTACAATTGAATTATAATCAGTTAGCATATCCGCCATTATTATTCTATTCGCGATGTGACCATTACATAATTCTTTATCATTAGAAAAAAAATCAAAGGCAAACCTTGACATGGATCATCGGCTTATTACTTTATAATTTGAAAGCGTAAAGCGATACGTGAACGCCTCATAACCTTATGTACACGAATCACTAAGAAACTTCCGTCTACCAAGTTTTTTCCGTGAGTGCTCTTAATAATTTCCTTTATCTCAATCCGCTCGCGCCGGGATCCTCTTAAAATACTTACCCCTACATCCGCTTCTTTTAATAATCTACCGAAGCTATGGAATGCCTCATTCGATCGTGTTCCCTCTTTACACCGTCTTTTATCTCTCTCCTTTCCGACGAATAACAATTAAACTTGAACAAAAAGAAGTATTATGAAATGAAATTCTCGCAAGAGTATTCTGAGGGACGAGGTATACAGGCTTGCGTATATGCTATTTCAAATTCGAATAATCGGAGCGTATATAATGACTGGACAGGTTACATTGTTCATAGCCAGTGCACAGCTATTCGGCAATATATTAATTATCTGCATAATCTTTTCAAATCGTCTAAACAAACTTATCTATCACACAGTTGAATGGTCCGCCTCAAGTGTTCCGGGTGCTAAAATAACAACTTAAGAATGGGAACCAAAATCCCTAGATCATAAATAATGCGCAGTCATAGAGGGAAGATAAAGAAAATAAGCTCATCAAGAGAATGAATAGACAATAAACTTTACCAGTCTTGTTATTGCATGTCTGAGTCGGCCGCTTAAGACAACACTTCTGTTTTACATTAGGTCTATTCCGCATTATTTTTTCAAACTTCTGCTTTTCTTAATTATCTTTCCGTCAATAAAAGCAATAATTAAAATACCAATGTATAAATATTTTATAGAGTGATAAAAAATTATATAACTTTACAAGAAAAAAATGTACTGCATTCCACTATACTATGTAACGACCTATAAAAATCATAGTCCAGAATCTCAGGCGAATACGTTCTCACGTCAGGTTCGGGAGCGAAGAGCCCTAAAATCTGCATTGATTAAATTCTTAGCATTCTTGTCTTTATTCATCACACGCACCATGTTTCTAGGAATTGTGTGTAGCACCGCGAGCGCTCACATGCTCTGGCTGTATCCGCAACTGAGCGAATAAATCGCTGCCATTATTTAGTATGGAAGGGGGCATTATTACGTGCGTCGTACGTACTTCGTCGAATTTATAGACATGTCAAAAGACGATCATAGTCTGGGAAGCTCTGCGAGAACCTGCAACTTGGAGATACCAATGTTCATAATAATATACTAAATTGTGGCTAATTCATAAATTGTAAAATCACCGTTATAAACGTTCTAGGAAAGCCGAATATGCCTTGAAGATGTGTAGAGGATTACGGCTATCGCTCGCATTGAACTTTTTTGTATGTTTAAGCAATTTTCAGTTTATTTCCACAACGTCTGCCGTGATGAGAATATAAACAGGTTAATATCCTAGTTACATCTATAACAAGAGTTACTCATCGGTGTCGTTTAATTTTATTTCACTGCTGTATGCAAAGTGGATTGTAAAAAAAATAGATACGTATCGAAATAATCATGTCTAAACTTGTAAAGGAGGAGCTTGGCGCATCACTGTTAGATGAAATCCGGATGAACAGATCTAGAGATCTGTTTTTTAACGTGGTTTCGATTTCAACGCTTTACCCTTCTCAGTTCTTATCGACGATCGCGGAGCGAGTGAAGCCGGTGCGGACATCACCCATCCTAAATTTGTTAACTTTAAATTTTATTTTTAAATCTTATGCTTCATTCAAATAATTCAGTTGTTTATGGCCGACATTTTCATTTTTAGAATTCTTAAGTCCTGAGTACGGTCCGTCTGTCGAATGCCGCTAATGCCATGTGAAATTAAAGGCAGCCTTCTTTTTTCAATTTGTCCAGTTTCAAAAGTTCAGAATTCCATCCTTGGTTAAGTTTTTTCGCGATTGTTGTAATTGGGGGTAATAAATTGTTAATGTCCGACGCATTTCGTGTATACGACCACAGACAGGCTGTTAGCGTCAGAAACGTGATTATGTCTATTTTAATGTTCTGCGGCTTCATCGCGTGAAATAAACGTCACTGATATAAGGAATAACATTACGTTTAAGTTACGACCCGCTCTTCAACTTTTTAATGTTACCCAGTAAAACGGCAGAGGTAATTAATCCTTTTATAATGAAACCCATTATATTTTTTCGTTTTGTTACCTCAATGCTTGTTTTCATAAGATACCGCGGGACTAGCGCCCCAAAATGAGATTGTATAGTTTTTCATCTAATTAATAATTTCTTATTTATTAAATATTAGTAAATTATAATAAACTTTTAAATAACAGATAATACTGAAAAGCTAACCAAAGAATATACAACAAACACAATGTATTTTAAAAGAACACTTCTAAAACATTCATGAGCTTACACAACGACTCGTCTAACTATTTGAATTAGTAACGCCATAAGTTCACATAGGCCACAAGGTTGCTTGCTTTGAGAACGTCTTTTGTCTATAAGCTCTGCCGAGAGACGTGTACTAACAAGTATTATCCGGCCACGAAACAAGGTAACGAAGAAAATAAACAGAACTCAGAACGTTATGGAATTTACAATTTACCAGCATAACATATTGGCTTTATACCGCTTGTCATAGTTATTCGTGTTTACCACGAAACTGTTTAGCATTCTAACCGATGCATGTGTACTGTCGCTAATAAAATGTCGACCTGGATATTCTTTTCTTACAAAATATTTGTATACAGAACCACTCATTCACACGGTGTAAGACGACATGTTAATTGTGTGTATTCATTTAAAGGCTTAATTTACTTAGTGACGCATCAGGTCAACGTTCTGGACGATACTGAAATAGAATATAATTAATTAAAAATATAAATAATTTAAATTACATAGTCCGAATTACTTTTAAGTCTGTATCGGTCAGGCATTAAAATTTGCATATCTTAGTTTACTTATGGATTAAGAATCTGTAACCACCTTGTTATGAATATTCGACTACATATTTTATATTTCTCACTGTATGGTCAATTTGTTGCATATTAAACCTTTTTTCAATAGGTCGAAAACCTGAAACGTGTTCTCGTCGGGTATAGTTAAATGAAAAAACCTGTCCGGGACGATCTTACCACACTGGTGAAGTGTGAAATATGAAATCACGACTCCTCCACTTGGCCGGCTGTTTGTGTTCTAAATAACTAGGTATTTTCTCATGTTGTAAGAAACTCAGGATGGTATTTTTATGTCTTAGATTATTGATGGAGACTTAAGCGAAAAAAATAAAAAAATGCATTTGTCAATTGTTTGTTTAATAGTTTTACCATTACCAAATACATAATTATAAGAACGTTAAATACAAACCATCTGTATTATTTTCTCTCTGTTTTCTAACAAAGGTATACAAAGCAGACAATAAATAAGTAAAACAAACAATAGTGACCGAAACACGTGTAGGAAAGATGCGCGAAAGTATCGGTCACCTGATTATACCTTTTGTCCTTAAAGCTGTAAAACCCAAACAGATGGCGTTAAAACACAAAATACAATATGAAATCTTTCCCACGTATCCTTTCATTTATTTCGGTGCCTTAATTAATACAAAAATAACTTAGAAGCAGGCATGATATGGGAGTAGCCTCTTTGAGCACCCTCATAAAACGATTATCAAACAATTCCTCGGCATTGCGGCCACGATATCGCTTCGTTGCTTTCGTTAGGGCCTGTAATACAATTTAACGCATTGCATTCAAAGGGATTGTTAAGACTCCAAGATACGATACAATCGCATTACATTGGGTTTGACTTCGTACACGTTATTTTATTAAAAAAATCATTTGTAATGCGGTATAATTGAAAAATTAACATTCCATGCAAGTACTATTTAATTTATTTAACATCCAAATCTAGCAAACGTATTGAATGTTAGGTGTACTAATAAAATTATTATCTACACAGCAGTGTGCTCGACTAGACTTGTGCAAGTATCATAAGTGTACGGTATCACCGACTCGGCACGTTTATAAAGGCTACCTGTACACGTACGCTTACGTCGTCGTCCGCTTTTTATGGGCTGCCTCGAGAGTCACTGTCGTGGGAACCGGCATACACTTACAACAGCTACAGCTGACCGAAATGCGCTCTCCATACTCGATTAACAAATCAATACAGCGTATACTACGACTCACCATATTTGATCGTACAAACAAATTATAATACATTTCGACAACCCCACCACAGCTCCTTATAGAGAGATCGTTTAGTTTAATGAAGCTAATGTTGACTGCAGAATAGTAAGTTGTAAAGTTCAAGTATGTTTAATTTTTAAATCCGGTCGCCTGATTAGTATTTAGCAAAGATCTAATACCTGTCCGCGTTTCTTAATGTATTCAACAAGGATTAGTTATTACAAATTCGTCAAAACGCTATATCGAAAGCTTAATAAAAATAAACCATCTACGTTTGCAAGAGAAAAACGCGTGCATTTTTACCGTATACAGCGTGTGATGTGCGTTGGGAAACTGGATTTCTACTATTGATTTCCACCATCCGACAATGATTATTGTTTCGTTAGAGAGGCTCATATCAGTTCCTATGCAAATAGCTCATTGTTAGTTTCTGCTGATGTAAATTATGTTTTCATTCATCAAGCTAATTGACAACGGGGGACATCTGTCAGATCTGAATCACTCCTTAAGAGTGTGGTGATCTTATGAAGAAATTAAAATGGTGACCCTTTACATCCGTTAGGCGCAGCTGCAGGCGACGCGACGTGTGACGTGTATATATCTAATTACATTTGGTCACGGGCCACGACGACTATTGAGGACTTCAAACGTCATTTACTGTCATCGGACATCGCCGTCTGATTACCTTATTGATAGGAAATGACCTGTTTCTTTTTGACTTCTCTCGACTAACGTGCTATTATCAAAGCGGGCCACTTTTGTAGATATATTTCCTATGATACTATGGGATGCTAATACATTACCTCTGTAATACCTGAACAATTTAAAGTCTTTTATTTTTAACGTACAGACCAGTAATATACAATAAGTATTTAAGCTTCTATATGTAACTAGTAATAACAGGTAATTGAACTTACATTAAATTACTATTAATAAACATATTTATAAATATGTATCATGCATAGAAATAGTGTTTTTTTACTTAACATTTGCAACCTATTCCCGTAGTTAAGTTCATATATTATTCTATATAATTTTATACATTTTTGCATGAACGAAACTCAAATCGTCATAAAAATTCATTGATAACTTGACGGGCGCCTACGAGCTGTTGACTCGACGCCTTATCACTGATAATCGATTTTCGACTGCCGTTTCGCCTCCTTATGTAAACATCGACAAATGTCAATAGCTGACTATCTGATACGCACCCGTTAACTTTTTTTTTTGTCGATGCCACGGAAACATTACACGATTCCATATTGGGCATTAAGTACTCCAGCAGTCGCCTTATTGCGCTAGCATTATTTTTAGCTCGTATTATAACAAAGCCATCTGCTCCTCGGTTCACCTGTCTATCATATTGTTAATTTACACTTATCCGCCATACTGAACGGCATCGTAAAGTGGAGGAAATATTTGAAATGCTCGAACGGCGCACCCATTTTAAAGGTCTTCGCTTAAGATGGTACAATATGTTAAGTTGTCTCATTGTGAGGAGAGCGACACCAAGACGTACTTGTTGAACTTTCAAACAGAGATCGTTAAATTAATTTTGTTTATAAATTTTTGTATATTTAATTTTTAGTCTATAAATAGATATATTAATTGTTGTTTTATTTCTAGGGCACCTTCTCGCTTATAGTCGAAGCGTGGCACGACACCAACGAAACGTCAAGATCTGATGGTGAGTAAAATTTTATACTTAATGCGATTATGATAAAGAGGATAACAAAATCGTCGAAAATTTTGTAAAATTCATATCACGTTCGTCACGACTCCCTTACATTCAGATTTCACTGTAATTCTGGGTGTTTATCGTGCATTTAACGGACAGTATGTATATTTGAATGGTTATATTATCATATCGTGGAAGACAAAAATGTTCCCATGGTGTGGACTATTGGTGTTCAAAGCACGCGGCGGCGCGCGTGAGTTGCTTTGCAATGCTCGACGTATTCTAATAAACTCAGCCTTCTGTAGGACGAAAATTTTGTAGAATTGTTCTAATGTATTCTGATGGACATTGACCGACACCTAGACGAAAAAGCTCATTGCATATTCGACAATAACGCAAGTTTTTTTTTGCGTTCCCATCAGTAGAAGTAAATAAAAAGTAATAAATAGTGGTGAAATATGCCCCAATAAATATAGATAACTATAATTTAGATATTAAGAATAGGCCACTAATAAAATCAATACAAAAGTTTGGCTCATTGCATTCGACGATATCGCCCAGAGTTTGAGCGCCTAATAAAGAATTGACAGGCTTACCGTGTGCATGCGACATGGCGTGACCCAGAGAACGATTCCAAATGATTTATAAACGTACAGCCCAATGTAAATATATCAGCATAATAATTAGTATTACTTATTTTCTCCTTAATATAAAAAAAAATTGACAGCTTTTAACATAAACAATAGTCGGGATCAAACTCTTTAAATATTAAAATGGCAAACGCTAAAACTGACTGGTGACGCCCATTTCTTAATTACTTTTTCATCCCGCTGCACTCTGACCGACATAATTATAACTCCTGACCGAGTAACAAAAACTTTGGGTGATTTACTTAAAAGAGATTAAAAGATATGAGGAGGAGTGCTACGGGCCGGTTTACCGAAAATCATTAGCGTCTGAAGTGGATAGCTTAAGAGGACGGGTATATTTTTAATACGGTGCGGGAGCGATGGGCGGCGCCGACGCACTACCGAGAAATGTTACCAACAGAAATCTAATCAAGCATAATAACAGGTTACATGTACGACGTTTGTGTTCACTCACTATCGACCCATTGGGCTAATGTTTAATTAAATCACATTTAATTTTTCTAATGTGAAACAGCTGCATTAAAAATTAAAAGAATTTTTGTATATTAAACGAGCGATCGTGTTTCGATATTAAGTATTGTCAAGAATAGCGCCACACGTCTAAGAATGCAATATATCACAGATAAGTAGGAATGTAACAAAGAGTTGATGGCTTACGGCGATGTGTAAAGGTATTCTTGTACTAAACAAATAGCTGCGCGACAATGCCCGCTTTGCTTGCAATTCTGACGTAGCGAGCTCCTTCACCGAAATCTTTTGTGCGTCGCCCGAGGCGCGCAGGGTTGCACCTGGAACGCAGTAACGGCTTCGTGTTTTGTTTACTCGACACAAAAATCTGTATTTTAGGGGAAGTGGACTTTAGTTTATACTTCATCTTTCGTCATATGGCTTTGAGTAAAAAATCACGGAAGATGGTCCGGAAGGCTCGATTTATAATGTAACAGACATTGGCGTAGTCGGGAAGTGCTGTCGACAGATACTGAGCACATGCTGCGGATGATACATGTACAGTGTCCCGAATGTTTTGTTTACAAGTTGCCACTTCGTTTACGATTATTGCATTGTCTCGTTTTACACCTACGCATTGTAGATACGAGAATAGGAGCGTGTGAAAAGAGAGTAATGATAACAGATTCGAAGACAATTACGTGTCTGGTCTGGCGCGACGTTCGTAGCCGCGGGGCCGCTACCTAATATTACTAACCAGATGCGATTATGATGCTGTTATATGAGAAGATTTTACTTCAAACAATTACTTAATTAAGTTATTTTTATTTATTTAACATAACGTTTATGATTTTCTTAAATTATATAAAGTAGATTTAATTTTTATTAGGTATTTATTTCTCTAAATTAGTAAATAGATTGATATTTTTAGGACTAAATAACACAAAGTACCTAAAAGTATTTAAGTGCTATTAAATATACTGAACCTCATAAATTCCAAACCTTTATACAAATTCGTCGGTTTGTTTATACAGTGCAGGGCGCGACGCCGAGCGCGCCACTCAAATTGAAATACACGCTGAGTATTAGAAGTGGACAGTTTTATAAACAAAAGGAGTGCGTCGTTTGTGTACACTGTCCATTGATGAGATGCCGTTTCCCACAGCGCCAGCGGCAACAGGTCGGCCGGTTAGGCAGGTGACTAAAACGAGTAATCGAGACAACTGGCAACGATTCACCGGTGCAGGACAAACGGTGCTATTTTGTTTTCAGTAATGTTTCACTTGACTTAACCAGCTCTAGAACTTGTCTATAAGTCTGTCAGTCCACAACCTATATGACTAAGTAGAGCGCGCATCCGGTCTTAATTGATTGATCGATGATCAACGGAAGCCGGATCGCGTGATCGCATCCCCCGTCTTCCCTAAAATTGTGCTAAAAAATATATAGAAAATCGACCGCGTCCGCCTTATGACGAACCCCTGTCCAATTATCTGTTATTTTGCTTACTTTTGTTTTGTATCGATGGATTTATTCTTAGTTTATAATTTGGAATGACCTCTGGGCTCATAATTACATAGTACACTCCTGCACGTACCAGTATTCCCCGTTTTGCTTTTAATGTGTTATTTATTCGTAAATTTGTACTACATTAATAGACGAGATGGGTACACCTTCATTTAATATCGTTTCGACAATAATTTTGGATGATGAGTGTAATTTGTACGGGCTCTGCATCAATAAATGAAGCGCTTTATTTTCTCTATTGTTTGTAAAGGGCAAAAAGCGCTCAGCAATTTACTAATAAATTGCGTTTTCTGCAATATTGAAAATGTTCTAACTATATTATTTGCAAAATGTATAAAAATTAAAACGTTTTTAATCATTTTGTACGTGTGTAGTGATATATGCTTGAGTAATAGACGGAATAGTTTATGTCGGGGCGCTCATATATCACTGGTAGCAGCCCTAGCGCATCTGAGCCGACTGCACGGTTGCCATAATTCTCGAAGCACATTCGAGCTAAATTGCACACCACTCCGAGTACGTTCCCACACATCATTTTTCTAATTCCCTCCGAACTCTACACTTCGCTTTAATAATACTCCTTTGTAACAAACGTATCATATTACGCCATCATTTAGAAATTACAATAAAGATTTATGCTATAAATTGAATATTCCAACATTTTTTATTTTAATTATAGATCAAGTTGATATTATAATTTTTTTTTTTAATATTACCGTGTGAAAAACTTCTTTGGCAACACGATTTACGTTTTCTACTCGAATCAATCGCGAATTGAATTTATTGATATTTATTATATTTTCGTTGGGCCTGCTCAGAGTGTAGCTACGTGTTTTTATCTTATGGATTTATTGCACAGATACGATCGGTGTAAGCTTACGTCTATTGTATATACTACGAGGTATTCCGCCTTCGAAGTGCGAATCCTCATTGGCTGTTACATATTACCGCGAATTATGTAAAAGAAGATGAATCATTTGTTTATTATTTTTAAACTTTTTTAAACGATATAAATTATAAAAGCTCTAAAATTTAAAGTTAAGATTAAAATATATTGTTGAGGGAAGTATATTATACTAATATCAATGTGTGTAATTAAATGCAGTTGATACTCACTCGGGACACTAATCATAGTTGTGACTTTGTGATTGTGATTGTGATAAATTATATTTGAATAACTGTTAAACTATTCAGCAGAACTGCCTTCCGGTAGGACTGACAATAATAATATGTTAAGATAATTGATCATTTGAAAGTGCTGTAATAATAGCCTATTTGAAACAATAATTTTATTTTAAAATATTAAATCAATTAAACGCATCATAAGTATCGTACTGTTAAGATAACATTTATAAGAATCGAAACAAAAGAACAGAAAAGTTCTATCAAGATAACATAGCCTCATTACTTGATTTCCTTTATCACGACGCCCCAACCCCACGCAATAACAAAGAACAATTCTCAGCTATTGAATGCCATACGCCACAAAATTAGTCGGGATCGATCGTTTTTATATACCTTTTAATTTTGTTTCGCGTCTGGTTTAATTTTATCTGCTGTCGGGATTACCGGCTTAGGAATGTAACGTCGAGCGTAGCAAAAAGAGAAAAAAGCTGCCATACACGAAGAGAAATAAATAAAGGAACTGGTCGACGGTAAGGTTTCCCAGCGCGCCTCCGTCTCACAACTTGCATCGCTTTGATGAATGGATTGGCAATTCATTTTTTTTAATCACTTCGGGCAGTTTCTGCGGAAGATTTTTTATAAGGTTCTTCTGTCGAGAAATAAATCGTTTCTAAGTAATGAGTACACATTACCTGGTTCAAGTGAAGTAATCTAACTAGATAGAGAAACCAGGAATGTAGTTAAAACTCTTAATCAATCAAACGGGCACCAACGAACCAAAATTGTGAATCACGCTGGGGAACAATGAAATCCCGCATTTCAATGCGGGCGTCAAACGGCCTACTGTAACAGGTCAATTTGCTTCTATACCCTTTCCCACGGTGATAAACAAATTACTTTTTCTTTATCGAATTAAGCCGTGTCGTTATCCTTGCGAGATTTCGATCTTTTGTGAAGTATTAGCAGAATTAAGCTTTCTACATTCTAATTAGAGTTGAAATTTGTATGTGAACTTGCTTGTTTTTTTTAGATACACTTATTGCGCGGATGACGAAGCAAAGTATTGCTGACGTTGGAGGGCCCTGGATCGAGGAGGAGCAACGGTGGGGAAGTGTGGGTGGAGCGCATTTGAAGCTTTCTTACCGAGTCACGTGTGCGGCTCACTACTACGGATCGGGCTGTGAAGTGCTTTGCAGGCCAAGAGACGACCCCTTCGGACATTATACATGCTCTCCCACAGGAGAAATTGTATGCAAGACTGGATGGACTGGCGACTACTGTTCAAAACGTAAGTTTCCTTATCTCAATTTTATTTTGTTCGTATCGCTTAAAAATTGATTCATGTTTAAAAACTAATCGTGGGTTCGATTACCACTCGTGTGAAATAACCTTGAGTACATTGTCCAAAGATATTTATTTCACAATTTATCTGTTATCATGAGTTTCATATATGCGTAACGCCCCTTAATAGCTATTAAAATAGCGTTCACCAATTTACTCTTCCTCATTAATGGGTTACGATGACAAATCCGGTCGAACATCCTCATAAAACCAATTTTAGCATAAATGACCTTTCATGTTGTACGTGTAATACTTTCTAGCCATTACAGAGCTGAGTCATTGAGGTCAAGGGAGGATTAACTTCCCATAGGAACAGCTTGCGTAATATTTAACATATAATTTTATATAATGCCGGCAGCGAAATAACATTTTAGTATACATGCACCCATAGAAACAAGGATGGCTCGCTTTAATATAGAAAATATTAATTTTTCGTAATCATTAGTGATGTAAACGACCTTTTAGCCAAGTTTCAATCTAAAAATTTTGAGTTCAAAAACCTATATACGACCGCAGGGTTACTTCACTTCCTGTTTAAATTGTAAATATTTCAATTGTTTAATGTGAATTTTTCACATCTTGTTACAATTTAATTAATTCTTTTAATGATTCTTACGATAATGAACAGGGAGTCGTTGCTTTAAATGTTTAATTCTAAATGAATATCCATCCTTCATCCATCATTAAAGTTTATTGCGCGGCATAAACTAAATCACTAAAATTAACGTTCGTTCAAATTCTTTTAGCTCGAACGGTCAAACGAAGTTGGATGCATTATTTCAATCTAATTATTCAAATATGATTTTAAACTTTCTAAACTCTAAACGGAAATATTATTAAGTTTATTACAACTTTATGAAATATGTTTATAGTTACATATTATTTGTATCAACTGGCTATACCACTTATCCATATAACAACTAAATATAATTTCGTCAATTTAAATTTTGTAGTGCTAATGATATTTATTAGATAATATAGTTGAATTGTTGATAGTATTGTCGCATACTTGGAAAAGCGTGTGACCGCTTGTCTCTGAGTCCGTGTGGTCTGTTTGTCTTTGAATGCCGCCGGATTTGTAAACAAAAGCAAAGAAAAACGCCGCCTGCGACGTCTCATTAGCGACATTCATCAATGCCCTTCCCTTTATTGTCACTTCAGTACCTAGTGTTTATTTGTTAAATTATGTAAAATACCAAAAATTTTATACTCCATTTTTATAGTGTACAACTAGATAGTTTCTCTACTGATATCGGAGCTAGATTACATCTATTACTTCCGTTTCCGTAAAGCGAATCAATTTGCAAATTTAATCAAAAAAATATATAGATAAACATAAAAAAATCTAAACGTTTGAAACGTCATTGCATTCTGACGTATGTTAAAGACATCGCGTCTTGTATTGTAAAACAAAGCGGTGCGTCTCAAGATGCATTGTGGCGGGCGGATGTCGCGTCGCAATCTCGGCAGCCCCACCTGCCGCCGCGTTCCCACACTCCGGCGCCGCAAAAAAACGCGCTAGAGAGAGACGCATGCCCTGCTTCGCGTAGCGCTCTCTCTCACTCCCACGCCAGGGCTGCCCGTCTGCTCACTATACAATCCTAGCACAACCACGCGACGGGATGACCACGAAATCACAATTTTCTGGTAAAACTTCAACACTTGCGGTCAACAAATATGACAACTATTTTTGATTAACGAAGAAATGTCTTCGAAAATATTTTTCGTGAGAGATGAAATGTTACTTTCTAAAACACACGCGACATGTAATAGGCAGGTGACCCTATACTCTCGCGAGCACGTCGTCGTCGTCGATTACGAAAACGTAAAAGCGAGTGAAGCAGCCATAATGAAATGAAAACAACTCTTCTTTCGCACACGCACACTAGGAGGGCGAGGGCAACACTACGATCGCCGCCAATCGGGTCAAAAACATATTTAAACGAAATCCGAACACAGATCGAAATACCCTTTATACTTGACCGTGTCATGAAACTTGCTCACATCTGCTGAACGGTATTTCGCCTTCTGGGAAAGCTCAACAATCAGAAAAAGTATTTGCATGTCCCGACAGCATTACCTCGATCCGGCTCTCCTTCTTAATAATAGGGTAAACATCGCGAGAGAAACCCTTTACGGCCGGTTAATTTCGCCTAATTGTAAGCGAGAGTGCAGTTCTCACGAATATTACCTTCTGTGTAGAATCGCAGATCCCACGCGAACCTAATTTCCGTTTTGGATAGAAACAGATGTCGGAACAGTTAAATATTTGCTCAGTGTTGAGCACGTGTACATTATCCTCGGGGAAGGTCACTTTTTGTCATTATTTCACCGCGAAAGACTAATGTTTTTTAAGCATACTCGTATTTTGTAAGACCTTGGCCGGTCGCAGTGCGGTGTCCCTTATTTAGTCTAACATTAGAAATCGATACCGTTTCTATTCATTGATAATAATTAATAGCTAGGGGAGCGGTGAACTTTTACTATGTAGCACTCTGATCGCTTACCCTGATATTGTTTTAAGTGTAATTTTTACGACTCCTATTTTACCTATTGCTCAAGGGTTGAGATAATACAATTCAAGTGATACACGCTCGTAAGTGGATAGTGCAACGAGCAACAGAGCCGACACTTGAAAGTCTTTGATGCACCTTTACGCCGACACACAGATTGGCGCCTTCCTATGATTTCAATTCTTTAATACTCTAAACGCAATTACAATAATAAATCATTTTATAAAGACCGCGAGACCTCATTGTTAAAAACATTATGAATTTCTCCTGCGAAAGTAAAACTTAGCTCCGTGAAAGCGTATTACATTTTCAATTTCATATACAATCTCGGTAACATTACCATGGTGAATAAATACCAAATAACTTTACTAATTTAACTGACTGTATCGTGAGCGGATTTGCAAGTGCTGCAAGCGGGTTCGGGGACTTTGTGTTAACCCGGATGAGCTTAAACCTACATTACGGTCTAGGGAGCGGCGGCAGGCTAATCTCCTTTATTACAAGCCGCCGCTGCGCTCGGAAATCCAGAGATATAGCCGAGCTAAACTGTTTCCTCGTTTAATTTAGAACGCGAAAGCTAGGCTTAAAAGTGCAATTGAATAGGTAATGCGTTAAACAAAATGGCGTCTTAGTATTTTTCTAGCGAGTTAGGGGACTAGTAACGGTCGAGTGACGGTTAGACTCCCCGCGCTATCTGCCCCCTTTGTATTCGCTCCGATAACTTGCCCATGCGCACCCGACCGATACGACGCTGTGCCGCACTTCTCATTTCAAAACACCTTTTTTTACAACGCGCACTGTGCCATTACTTCTTTACCTTTTGTTGTTCGTACCTTTGTCTGTACTCAAACCGCAATGCACGCGCAAATTTAAGTTTCTACCATTACTATTCCATTATAT
This sequence comes from Podotricha telesiphe, assembly GCA_038994665.1. Lineage (NCBI taxonomy): Eukaryota > Metazoa > Arthropoda > Insecta > Lepidoptera > Nymphalidae > Podotricha > Podotricha telesiphe. The sequence goes on from JAOYRR010000335.1 coordinate 81,582, forward strand.
AGTCACGCCAGAACAGGGTAAGGTTCGCCGAGTATATCACGTAAATCACACGGTTAACGATGCGCACATATTACATTGGTAATACATCACGTCCGAATAAAATATGAATGTTTAGAATCCAATATAAATAAATATCTCGCCATTACGAAATAAAGCGATACGCGCTGGAATGAATTTACGTCCTGTGAGCAGAAGGTATGTGTGTATAAATTAATTTGAGCCATAAACTTCGTATAAATCTCGCTATGGTTATAGGTAGAAATAAATGATCGGTGCGCGTGACCTCGCCCCCGACTCGGGACGCTAACGAACGAACCTCTCTCTTTGTTGTCGTGTCCTTTGCGATTCTTCGCGGATTCCACGTCCAATATGCGAAATGGTGCACCAATGAGGAATTATCGACCGTTTTTGCCTTTTAGTACCACCAGTAGCGTTTTATTGTAAAAGCTTTGTCTTTGTGATGCGCTAACGAACCTATTCCTTTTGTTGCAGCAAGGTGCCTGCCCGGCTGCGACTCGGAGCATGGCCACTGCATCAAGCCCGACGAATGCATGTGAGTACTTCGCACCCTTGTGTTAAACGCTTTACGTTCTTCCCTCTAAATCATTCATCCTCGTCATTGTTCCTTTTACATGTGCTTTTTAGACGCTTGTTATCACGTCGTATAGTTTACTGACTTATGTTTTGTAATTTCAGTTGTCATTCGGGCTGGGTGGGCGAGCTTTGTGATCAATGCGAGCGGCATCCCGGTTGCGTGCATGGAACTTGCTCGAAACCTTGGGATTGTATTTGTGAAGAAGGGTGGGGCGGATTGTTTTGTAACCAAGACTTGAACTATTGCACTAACCACCGACCCTGCAGAAACGGAGGTACCTGCCATAACACTGGACAAGGCAGCTACACATGCATGTGCCCGCCTGAATACACCGGCCCGGATTGCGAGAAGTCACTCCATTCGTGCGCTGTCCGACCGTGCTTAAATGGAGGTGCTTGCGTTCCGGATGAGGGTGGAGAATTATCATGCGCTTGTCCGTCGGGATACGAAGGTGCCCAGTGTGAGACACGAAGACTAACCTGTGCTGATCAACCATGCCGAAATGGTGGAACATGTGAACCCCGACCCTCCGGCTACGTATGCGTCTGTCCTCCAGGATATGCTGGCCTGGATTGCGCTCTCGAAGCTGACCCATGCGCTGCAAACCCTTGTAGAAATGGTGCAATGTGCACTAGAGCGGGCGACGGTTTTCGCTGTTCGTGTAAGCCGGGTTTTAGAGGCAACCGATGCGAAATCGATATTGATGATTGCGCTGGAATTGTTTGTGAGCACGGTGGCACCTGCGTGGATTTGGTGAACGGACAGAGATGTCAATGCGCCCCCGGATTCCTCGGCCCTAGATGTGAAACCCGCGTCGATTTCTGCTTAGCGAAACCATGTGCTAACGGTGGAGAATGCCACGTTTTGGATAATGACTATGAATGTCGATGCCGACCGGGTTTCGCTGGAAAAGACTGTAGTATAGACGTAGATGAGTGTGCGTCGTCGCCTTGTCGCAATGGCGGTACATGCCGAGACCGCGTCGACGGATACCACTGCAACTGTCCGGTGGGCTGGGGTGGAAAGTCCTGCACTGTGTCGCTAGCTGATTTTGTTGCTGCTAAACCGGCGGGAGGGCATTTAAGAAGGATAGGCGACGAAACACCTGAACAAGAAAGTTTATCGGGAAGACATATTGTGCTGATAGTGGTGTTATCGGTAGCCGTGCCGGTGGCTGCATTTGGAGCGGTAATTATCGTCGCGTGTATAAGGAGAAGAAGAAAACGGGCGCAAAATGCGGCCGATGCTGAGGCGCGAGCTCAAAACGCAGCCAACGCAGGCAACGGCGGTCGCGTTATACGAAATACATGGGGGAAATGCGAGGGGCCAGTACCTGAATGCCAGAACGCGCATAACGCGGCGGCGGAAGAATGCAAACGAAAAACACTTAACACGGACAACGCAGCGAGACTACTAGCGACGCTTGATCCGAGGCTGTCGAGGCTCTCGGCAGACTCCGCATATTGCGCTAATAGGTCAGTACCAAACGCTATGTCCGCGTACACCAAAAATTACTACTAACTTTGTAGCAAAGTACAAAAATTCAAGATACTCTTGCTATAATTTCATTAGAACAATTAACATAAATAATTTTATGATTAATTAATATTTTTTTAAAGTTTAATTAATATATATTAAAAGTAACCTCTTTTTGTTACAGCGATACGTCGCTAGTGAAGAGGCCGCTGGAAGGCGGAGGAGTGTACATGTTGGACGATCACTGCCTGCCGACGTTCGCCACGCAAGTGTAGTGTTAATAAACGCGGCAATGGACATAAACTTATTTATTTACATCGGACGCTCGTGCGATCTAGGCTGTGCGCCGCTGTTAGACGACCATTACTCGCCGCCTCGAGCAACGCCAGTGCAGTGCTAACTAAGCGGCAATGGACATTAACTTATTTATTCACAACGGACGCTCGTGCGAACCAGGCTGTGCGCCGCGTGTACATATAGCGTAAAGTGTAAAGTGACCCCTGTATAGACGGCTAGTTTTAAGTATTCGGATATATTTATTATGATCGCGATCCGTACGCCCTGTAAATATTAATGGCGGATCGGATCGCACTTTCCACCCTTTATCGGCAAGCGTCGCCCGATACCGCGTTGATTGTGCCCGAATCGAACTGACGATTATGACTGATTGTAAATGGACTAGTGTTTTTAAGTTGATTACGGTTGTCATGGGAAACGAGAGACATGACGACTGTGGAAGTTTTCCATGGCAACTGTGCTTCGGTAGGGTGAGGACCGCGCTTGCTGTGGGGTAGTGGACCACGGTCCACTGTCTGCGATCTCTGTAGGTAACGGTGAAGCGCGGCTCGCGTGGTCTCGGTCCGCCGCGTGACCGCGCACTGGCACGATACTAAACACTGCACTGTCACTAGTTATATTCAAATCCACACTTACCTACTTACTTACTGTCTCTTCCAGTCATTCATTTCCCAACCTGTTAAGCCTCATTCACACTGGACGTTCAAACGCTCCTTCCATTTTTTTGTTTCCATTGAAACGGAAAAATGGTCTGGGATCGTTTGCGTGGTAACTTCTTCCCAATTAAAATATACTTTGTGGTACTTATTCTTTAGTGACGTGTCGGTGGTCAGTATCGCATCTTTAATGTCACGCCCCGCTGTTCCCTTCTGTTGGCTTGAAAACCAAATATGAAATTCTGTTGTTACAATTACTTGACCAATTATAATTATTCTCATTGTTCCTATGATTATGATTGTTAATTAAAAAATTAAAAATCTTGTTGCGGTTTTCCTGAAAATCGGCGTAGATTTTTTATACTCTCACTTGTATTATCTGAAATATAGAATAAACGTTCCTCGATGCGAGCGCCATTTCCTCGTCCTCCGCGTGCGAGTGTGAGCGGAGGAAACGGAAACCGCTCTCGCATCTCACAGTTATTACACAGCGCACTTTATTAGTCCATAGGTTAAACTAATTTGTGTACTTATAAGAAACAAATGTCGAAACCTAAGTCATTGTGTATAAAAAAAACTATTAAGTTTTAGTGATTTAAGTATATTCTCCATTGCTTGGTTAAAAGTACTGTGACAATATAAGCGTCATTAGGCAACATAGGATTCCGATATCTCGAATTGTTTTTAACTAATTTATTTGAAGACAGTGCGCGTTGTTTAAATTGATCTCGTCCAGGATTTTTCACGTATTCAGTTCAGAGCGAGCACGTGAGGAGTTCTCAATGAACCAGTTCTCTATTAAAATACAGTGTTATGGAAATATTGTAGATATTACTATATAAGTAGTAAGCGTCAGCTCTTATGTTGCCTTTTGTACATACATTAGAGGTTTAAATCGACAAAATTGTAAAATTTATATCAAACTATGAATAGACTGATGATCAATAATAATGTTCTTGTATTTAATTTTGTAAGATGACAAATTGTAAGATTAAATTATGTATGTGAAATAGGAAACATCACCTAAACTGATGTCGTATCTAGTGTACTTAAACATTGATCACAGTTGAGCGACACTTTCATTTTTCTTTTTGAAATCTTAATATTTTAAATGATATACGCCAATGTAATTTCGCTCCGAACCAATAAAATTACAGTATTTTTAATTTATTTATTAAAAATATGATTGCGATTATTGTGAATTGTAATACTTTAATTATTGAAAATCAATGTTGAATTATTTTTTGAAAGGTTTACAATTGACTGAAGCTAAATTGTCTTCTTGATTTGTATTTTGGACTCGTTTTATGTGAATCATTGATGCATTTATATAAAGTTAGGTGTGAGTATACTGAAAGATGAGAAATTCCAATCATTCCAATTTACATAAGCATCTGTCTCTATTTTTTTTATTTCTTTCCTTTTCTATGTTTATTTTGCATGCGAACAACTTCTTGAATATGCTATATATGTAATTTGATAAAGTACAATAATTTATTCTGTGCCCTTTCGCATACTCTTAGTATATTCACATATATATTCTTGATCGAAAGAAAAATGAAAGCAATCCTGTAGACGGGAGCAACAAATAATAATTCCATAGATAGATCCTATCGCAATTAAAAGTCATTGTAATGGTAATGTGGTGATATCTCTGCCAGCGTGTAAGTGACGGATGGTTATTATTACGTGCAGCGATGCAAGAAGGTAAAATGTTAATAAACAATTGTTTACAAAAATTTACGATGCATTTCATTTGTTACACTTTAATGATCCCACAAAAGTGATAAAATACTAGAAGTCATAAAAAAGTGCCTTCCACTGTGCCTCCTTTTAGAAAAACTAAAAGTAAATATACTGAATTACAGTCTAACCATATTTTTTTTGTAATTTGAATTTATTAACACTAACTACTTAGTACTATCAAGAAAAGCTAAATAAATATAACAACATCGATGTCAATTAAACAGATATTAATATTTAGAATAAGAAGACACAGAAATTGGCAGCTTTAACGTCGCGTATCTTTCGCGGCGCAGTGTGACAGCGTTTGGCTGTATACGCGACGGATGTGGGTTCAATTCCCACTCGGGGGAATGATTATATGAGTTCCGCCACATACAACAACCAACACGCAATGCCTCGTATTCAGGCGGATTGTGGAGAACGGAAAGTCTTCCTACTAGGTTCTTTCTGCCTTTTGAAAAAACATGAAAGGGAAATAAAAGAAAAAAATTACAGAATGATTTTACTCCATATACATATATATATATATGCAACCTAAAACACTGCACTTTCTTGTAGCTTAAAATAAGCTTATTACGATATTTTAAACTTATCATTTTTTATTGAATAGCTAAAACGAATATCAATGACATTGCATTTAAAAATTTACATACTCAAATACTTTTTCTATACAAGGTATTATTAGATATAATCACTACTGCCTTTGATTTTGGTACTATTTGGCAACAATTATTACTTATCTGTTATATTTCATAATAACATAAATTCCTAGTTAATTAAGATACAGAAATATACATATTTACATATGCCCAAGCACAATATACGACAACAACAGTTGAACGCGACGAATATCCCATGCATTGAACTTCATCCAAAATAGACTATAAACAATATTTTTACAATAATTTAGCTAACTGAAAACTATTGTTAATTTTTGATTAAATCGGAAATAACAAATAGAAATAAAGCAAACGTATATTTTTTATAGTAACGCTTAAGTGGGGCACCTTATTCATCTCTGCTCTTTTTCTTCCTATTTCTCTGATCTGGGAAATACCGTGAGTGGTATGAGATCACTCATCAGAAATGAAGAAAGCGGGCATCGGTAGTAGTATAGTGTTTGCTATTTTGCAGGGTGAGGATTTTCATGAATTGATCAAAAAGATTACGAATCTATCGTCGCGCTGAGGATACAACTGTATCCATAAATATATAGTAATTTTCCCACCGTGTGGGATGATTCCCGATGATCATAGTTTAATTTTCCAAATGTTAATCATATATTTTTTTATTTTATGTAACTATCGACTAACTTTTAAGAAACCACCAGAACTATCCCTCGCAAGAAATTCATTTTATAATTAATTGTCTGTTTTAATTTGAATAAAAGATACACACTTATATATGTGTATATGCCCAGAAAGATTGAGATCGCCGAGTTTTGGATATTATTAGCCCCTAATGGTACTAAATAGCACCATTAAACTAAAAATTACTTATTTTGAGTTTCAGTAGCTGAAACTATAACTGAAAAAAAAAAAAAGATTTTAGTAATATGTAAAATATAAATAATACAAAATGAGGATATTATTATATTAATTTGAGCTCCCATTTTTATCTTTACTATATGACTAAAACTAACAAATACCACCAGAAACCAGTAGGAGAACCAGTCGGACGTTATTTGATATCAGAATTTTTGTGCAAAGCCATTGCCATGGAGATTAACTCCACATGATGGGCACATTTTTATCGTCTTGTTTTTGCAGTAGGCACATATTCTTACGTTTTGGAAAGACATGATTATTAGCGACATGTCTACGTACGGATAATGACACATCTGATGTCACTTTCGGAGATAAATTGCGCCGTTAGGATTCGCTCAGAACCTCATAAGAAGGTCCAGCAGATTATGCATCGACTGCTCTGTGACGCTGACCACTCAACTTTTGACTAATGTATCTCTCATTAGAGCAGTATGTTTTCGCCTTGATAAGTATTTTACGGAAGGAGTGACTGACCAGATAGACTTTTAAAGGTACCTCAATCGCTGCTGTGTGTTGTATAATTGTCAAGAGCCGCACAGCCAAAGCAAACTGCTGATGGTGCCTTAAACTCACAATATCATTGCAATTCACCCTTTCAGTTGAAGTGCCGTACTTACCTACGTACGTGCCTTAGAAGTTAAGATTAAGAGAGAACCCCTAGGAAAGGAAATATATTTTAAACTCAAATTGCGACACAACTAAATATTTGTTTCAATATAAGTAAAACTAAGCCCCAAATACATTTTATCAGTTGCTGATATGCTAAATATATTAACTTGACTAAATAAACTAAAGCTTTACATCGTTTCACTTACACTTTGAAAGCCTAGAAGAACTACAAGCCCATTTGTAAACGCAATAGTCCCAGAGTCTGCAAAATGGTCTGCGTTTGCGAGTATGAGTTAGTGCACTAGCAAAATCAAATGGTGTGTGTGTTTTTGCGGAAGTACATATATATATATATATATATATATATATATATATATATATCCCACAATATATTTTATATTATCAATAAATTTATCTATTTAAAAAAATGTTATTGATGTAGCATTTCAAGGGACAAAGATGCTGGTGGTTGTAACACAATTTATACTAGTACGGCTGCCAACGCTCACCTTTACAAACAAAAATAATTGTAATTAATCTAAAGTGGAACCGGAACAGGAACTACTCCTGTATGGCAATTGTTTATTACTAACTTTGATCTTTGAACAGTTCAGGGATACCATTTATCTTAAAGAAAATTATTGACAAGTTTTATGCAAATAAATGTTGCATTGCGTTAAATCTAGGTGATGTAACTCATTTTATTTAATTTTGAATTCTACGCGGATGAAGTCATATAAATAAAATTATAGATCTACCTACATATTAATGTTTCACTGGTAAGTGGTAAGTCCACTGGGAAGGAAATTGCCAGTAATCCGTTTTGATACGACTTCTAGCCGTTATTCATGCATTCGAATCGATGACAAAATATTTTTACAAGGACCTGATGGTCCTTGTTTAAACTAGATAAACTAGAAAATAATTATTCCTTTACTTATTTTTAAACACAGTAATATTTTTTTTACAACTAATAACTACAAATATTTAAGTAGCATGCATAAGCAAAACTTCATTACATAATATTATTTGTTATCCTCCACATATAAGTACTTTTCACGTTCTTTTTATTTAATTTTATTTTCAGCATCACTTATTCACAAGTTATCAGCATCAGTAATTAAATAAAACAAAACGGTAAATTCTTAATTATTTATTATTTGGTGCCTTACAAACGATACAGTATTTACAAAATACCTTAACCTATTTGAATAGGGTGTCAATGAACTTCATTCTAATTACCTACTACAGGTAAATTTACTATTTTTACACTTTTCAATTTAAAAGTAAACTGTTTTGAAAAATATGACTAAAATATTTATTATTCTTATAAATTTAGTCATTTGTAGAATACAAATTGCACATATTTTTAAATAAAAATAAAGATAGCCAAATCAGTTAACGTGTATATCGTGTGCAATATATATACCCCTTACTCCTATTCAAAACAGACATTCACTAGCCCACAATGACACTTCCACAATTTAAGACGTGACCTTTGACGTTTCTATTAAAAATTAAAAGTAATCGCGATAAAAAATACGCGTCAATAATTTTTCCAAGACTCGTCCACTATTCGTCTCCATCAAAATTTGTCACGAGATCATACAGACTATACATACATAGTAGATTAAAACTATCAAATAAAATATTTAAATTTAAGTCTCGTCTCCTAACCAATAACAGCACGGACTGCAAACATATTTTGTCGAAATGCATATACAAAGGGGGGCAGAGCTTGAGGGTCTCGCGTTTAGTCGCCGCTGCGCGGGGAGCGGTCGCGGTCGGTGCTGGTACGCTCGTTGGCGTCACCGTTCTGGCGCGGCGAGGCGGAGGCGGAGGCCGAGCGCTCGCGGTCGCGTTCGCGTTCGCGCGAGCGGGACGGAGAGCGCGAGCGTGAGCGTGAACGGGAACGCGACCGTGACTTGGTCTCGCGCGAGCGACGTTCCTCGCGCTCCTCACGCTTGGGCGAGCCCGCTTCCTTGCTGCGAGAACGAGACCTCTCCCTGAATAAATAATCAGACACTATCTAAAAACACGCATCATAAAATAAACTCCAATATTTGAATATATAACTTACATATTTAAAATTTGCAAATATTTTTAATTGAATATGATTGCTAAATACATGTGCATTTATGTAATATTCAAATATATGTAACAGAAACAAAGCATGGAAAAACTAAAGCAGTATAGAACCAAAACATTTTGAAAGCACAACAATCAACAAAACGAGAGGTGTGCTACTACTGCTAAACCATTGAAGAACATTCTCACCTGGCCTTGTCGACGGCCTCTCTTCAAATGTTGCAGGAAAATATGGTAAGAGTTAAATAAATATGATCAAATGTGCCATAATTTAGTTACAAGTTCATGAATTTGACTCTATAGTCAAGATCCCAGACGTCTATTAACAGTGCCAATATATTACATCACTACGACTGACAATTGTTCCTACATTTGCATTGAGGTTAAAATTCATAATAAAACATTTTTTTATGGTATTCAAAATCATTATGTCTTAATTTACTTACTGATCCTACGTGGACACCAGTGCAAGGACAAAAATAGTTTTTGGCTTTGTACCAATCTAGCGTAGGCCCATCGATTTGCAAACTATTTGTTATATAATATAATACAAGTACACAATAAAAAATAATCTCAGTTGGCGGGGCACCATTGTCAGACGCGGGTATGGCGGTCGCACATCTCAGACTTACTTGACGTCGTGTTTCGGAGAGCGCGAGGCGGAGTGGCGGCCGTTGCGGTCGGGTGACTTGCGCGGCTCGGAGGCGTCTCGCGAAGTGCGGGAGGCGCGCGAGGTGCGGGAGGCACGGGAGGCGCGCGACTCGGAGCGCCGCTCGGACTTACGCGACGCGGACCTCGACCGGCTGCGGTCCCTAGGCGAGTCGCGTGCGACAAACGTAGTAACGGATGCTCAGATTAGCTACATTCTACACATCGACCGTTACTCTACATTTGTCATCATTATATGAACGTATCACCGAGTTATGTACATGAATATATAATGGTGGCAAACCTAAAGTATACAATACAATTACAGAAAACACAGTGTGCATACGCCAATACATTTATTTATAATGAAACTACAACACTACTACTTACGTAATTAACGTACTAGCTATATACTTACGATTTTAAGTTTTGCTCAGCGCATGATATAACACACCTAGCCAAATGAATACTAGGTTAATTTTTTTTCAGATTCATGCAATATTTGATAGGGTTATTTAATTAGTGAATAGTATTTAAGTGATATCATGCAAGCAATGATTTAAATATTTTTGAGAAAAGGGTATGTTTCGCTAAGCAGACTGTATGTAAGTGACACATTTACAGTAAGTAGTACAGTAACTAGGTGATGATCTAATATGAGCGACATTGTCACTGGTGAGGTCTGTGTACGTTATAAACTGTAAACTCACTTTGATCGGGACCTCGAGCGGGACTTGGCTGCAGGACTCTTGCTCTTCGGACGGGACTTGGAGCGAGAGCGCGACGAGCGGCGCGAGCGAGACCTGACATATTTAAGTTATCGGTTATAAAAAGTTACTAGACATTAATAAAAATACAAACAATTAACAATCTCAGTATGAAATTTATCATTCACAGGTATTCAGCCCCGAAAGATGGTAAAAATATAGTATCATCATAAATTGAAATTAAGCCTTATAAAATTATTATTCAATAATAAGATCAATGGTTTTTGCGATTGCATAATTGAAATATAACACGTTAGTGTTGGAAAACGTCTGGTTTTCTAATATGTAATAAGGTATTCAAAATATACGCGATTTATCCAGTTAAAGTAGATTCATTTTTAATTATCATTCGTTCAAACAGAAGTGTACAGAAACGATACCATACTTTAATAAATTTATATAAAAATATTTTTAATAACTGATGATGTATTAAAAAAGAAAATAAGTACAGATGTACAGACAAATCGAGCTTTGGAGTGCGTGCGTACCTGGAGCGGCGTCGCTCGCGGCTGCGTGAGCGCGAGCGCGAGGAAGAGGAGCGCGTTCGGCGGCGCGAGGAGCGGCGGTCCTCCACGAGGCGGATGCGGCGCCCGTTCAGCTCCGTGCCGTCCAGCTTCTCCATGGCAGCGCGCATGTCGGAGTGCGTGGCGAACTCCACCACGCTAACCACATCACTTATGTTATGTTTAGTTAATACCAAAAATATTATAAATTTTTCATTAAAAAAACTAAATTAGATAGTTAACCTACAGATTTTAAATGACTACTCTCCACTTTCAGACTTAAATTTTTTGGTAACGTGTATTAGGTTACACACTATAGTCTAACCAGACCAGGGAATAGCTTTATAACTTTTTGTAATTATGTCATTTGTAAATATGAATGCCAATGGCAACTATTTTGACTAACTTTGCTTGATAATTTGCACACGTACACGTTGTGTGCATCCAATGACAATACAGTATTGTGATAGCAAACCATGTCGTTGCCGAGACAGCCAGGATAATGAGAATATTTTTAAGAGACTTGTTTTAATTTAATTTTAGATATTTAGTCATTTAATATATCAAATATAAGCTTTCTAGAAAGTGGGAATAAAATATTTATTACTAGTGTCTAAGAAAATTTTAAAAAGATATTCTTCTTACCCTTCATTCCTGTGCTGTTTGTGAGCATCAGCGTAGGTGACTTCACCAGCTTGACGCATATAATCCTTCAAGTCCTGTAAAGCAACATAGCATGTTAACTCGCATAATTTCTCCCATCATCTAAAACCTTTCCTACAATTTTCATCAGACAAAATTTTATCATCAAGACTTTCAGCCCCGAAAGATGGTAAAAAAACGATATCATCATTTACATTTTTTTATATTTCATAAATCAATGAAATTTGTAGGAGGGGACGGTGATTCCCTAACAGTTTATGATGTGTTCAGATGAATTGTACCTTTAAAACCAAAAATAAATGACTGTGCCTATACAGATATTTCGTAAACGGTAAACCAGCAGGTTATCATTCATTACTTTAATATATCATCCATCCACCAATACAGTTGTATCACACAGGTTTTGAGCATTCATCCTAATATGTAAAGGTAAATTATTGCTAGTACTGTAGTGTAGCTAGTCCAAATTCAGTGTTTATCCATCTAGTTTCGTTTCTATTTCAATTTCCTCATAAATTTGTCAAAAACGTTGTGAAATTCGTCTTTCTGTTGAGATATCTCAAGGCCACACCACTCCGTTTACATTTTCTAGGGCACATTCAACTATAGCGCTACTTCAACTTGCCTTAAGTATCCTCCAATCATGTTTCCAACATCTCCCCCATATTTAATCAGTTATTCAAATTCTCTAGTTAGAATAAAGTTTTAGTATCACCTTCAGATGGTAATGTTAGAGACCTTCCAGTTCCATTTCTCTGATAGACCAAGATCCAAGTCGTCACCATCAACGTATTTTCATTGGGCTCTTTCGGAGCAATTTCGTCATTGCCAGTTCCAGTTAATCCAATAAGTCTATCCCATTCCCCCATAGCAAATTCCAGTTATCCATATCCACCGTCACTCCAAGTAAAAACGAGAAGACAACATAATTTGACATCCTGAACCGCAAAACATCCGAACGCAAAGGACCCAACAAAGGACAAGTAGAATGGCTCCATGATCCTGACGTCGAGATCGGGAACCGTCGTACCCAGGAACTGGAGTTTAGTAAGCAATGATACCTAGGCAGTACCGATAACGAAAAACTGTGTAGGCACCAAAAAGGAATTATAAAAAACAAAATAAACGCCACATTAACCTCGAGCGGTTAAATAAATATAAAATGAATGAATTCAAAATGTGATCGCCGTAACGATCATTCCTGAGGTGGGCCCGACTTTACCTGGGGGCGGCGGCGAAGTGGCTCGGCCTGGCTCCTAACATCGCCTCACACACACGCGCTACATCGGCAAGGGCTCTGGGCACGAAACGCCACCTTCTGTCGTTATTTAAAAAACTATAAGCTCGCAATGTTATGTAAGTTTTACTTTACAATAGTATATAATAACATAAGTTACAAAACATGAAAGCTACTTAGAATTTATTTTGAATTAAAGCAAACGTCGGTCGCTTCGTTCCCGGCTCTCCCCTCCCGCCTCTCCAGGCTCGTCGCGTCTCGCTTTGGGTGTCGCGTATCGCATTCGTTCGTACAGCCCTCAACGCACCTTCTCAGTTCCATAGCCTAGGGGTTGTGGGGGTGGCGTGTATTCGTCTGGCATCCGTTTCTCCCGTCTGGTCTGGCGTGGTGCGTTATCGTTTAGCCCGTGGGTCAGTTTGCGTGTCGCCGTGCCGCGTATCGGTCAGTGGTTGCCGGAGGGTGTCCCGGTGGTCCGGTGTGGGTGAGGTGTAGGTAGCCGAGTGCCCAGCCCTGAGTGATCGTGATGGATGATGATGACCGCCGCTCAGTGTCTTACCTGCCAGCTAATGCGGCTAGACAGATTTTCGACGATAAGTCGATACTCTGTGCGCGTAGGCGGCCCGTATCTATAATTGTAGTCACTGCAAATAGAAAAAACATTATTATAGTTTTAATTCTGCAGAATATGCACAAGTCTTTACCAAACTATTGGTAGTTGGATATAGTTTGACAAAAAAATATATTTAAAAAATGAAAATGACGAAGAAAACATGTCATAGTCAATTATCACATATATTCAAATGATTATCACATTCAACATTGCAAGTTTTCTTCAAGGTTATCTTAATTTGATATATTACGTTGCGTATTTACAAGCGTCGACGAGAAATTGTTGAAGTATTTAATATTATTATCAATTTTAATCATTATATTTAAATGTTCCATTAATAAAATTAATGGAAATATTTTATATTCCTATACCTCAAATATTCAGGGTACGCAGAAAGAAATCAAGAGGTTACCCTTTTCTGTACTTTCCACCAATTTACAGTATCTGTAGGTAAATGTAGATAAAAACTAAGATGGCAATCGCATTTAGGCAACTGTTTGTGTCATATGTTAATGTTAGCTTACTAGAAGCGAGTTTGATTCTTTATTTATATCTGACGCCCTTGGCAATTTGACCTAGATTTTTTTTTATATTTTGCTGCTCTGTGGTCTCATCAAAATGTGTTGAGTATGTATGAAAGATTTTGTACAATAGTGTTGTAAACAAGATATGTAATTAATATTTAATGTTAACTACCGCTTTGGGCACGAAAAAGATGTGAATGTGTGGTAAATCGCATTTTAATGCTTCTAGAATGTTCTTAGTCCGAAATAACATTAGCAAATTGATGTCAAATGAGACTAAATACAAATGGGTACACTGTTAGCGATATTGTCGTAAGTTTACGAGCAACAGTGTGTGTATGTGTGTTATACAGACGCTTGTTGCCTAGCGTTGCGCGTGTTGGCGCGGCGCGGCTGTGGCGCGTGCGCGTGCGCGTGGGGGTGCGGGGGCGGCGCGTCGTGCGAGCGCCAGCGGTCGGAGCCGCGGGGCATGCCGCGCGCGCGCTCCACCGACACCCTACAAACAACACTCACTCGTATCGCGACCGGCCGCGGTCTCGCTCGTAGTAGCGGTCGCGCCGATAGCGGTCCGCGCTGCGGTCGATGCCCCTCGCCGGCTCCACCACCACCCTGCAGCATACGTCCGCCTTTACCGGTTACCGCTCACTCATGTGTGGTACCATTACAGTGCACTTCCAACTATCTCTATACCACTTACTATCTCTAATAAAAAATTACATTGTTACAAACTTTTGTAATTAAATACCAAAGTACACTAAAAAAATTAATTGCAATGCATGCAATACATCAATTTAGCTTCAACTGTATTTTGAATTAATTAATACTAAATAAAAAATTATGTCATGCAAAAAATGACAGTCATTGCAAATTATAAAATGTTTCTTTGTTTTTGTGAAATTCATGATATTTCAATTACAGATATATGCTACTTACATTTTAAATCTGTACTATAACTTGATAATAAACTGACATTGTTTAAAGTTAATTATTATTTAGTTCTAGTATTTGGAAAGCATTAATGGGTTTCCATGGTAACATGGATGTAATATATACTATACTCCTGTAATTGTACCACACAACACTCAACACTCATTATCAGACATTTTCATTATAAAAATCACCTTTTAACAAAAAAGAAACAAAAAAAAGTAAAAAAAAATAATACAAAATAAATGAATTATAAAAATAATAAATATCACTCTCTAACAAACAACCTTTCATGTTATTCAGATTTCCCTTTCAAACAGGTGCAAAATATTTATTTACTAAAATCAGTTCTCCATACAAATTCTTGCAAAATGTGGAGCCGGCTGATAAAGAAAATTATTAGTTAAACTTAGAAATTTACTAATTACATATTTAATTTACTCAATAGCTAAAGTTATACAGTACAATAAAATTTTTTATGTATCATATCAAATAATAGGCATGTAATTTATCAATGTGACTGACCTCTCCCCGAGCAATTCTTTTCCATTTAGCTCATAGACAGCATCATCTGCATCTCTGTAGTCTTCAAATTCCTGTAAATTAATACCAGTTTATTTTTGTATAATTTAGGAGAGGAAATCTGAATGAATTAACTATATACCTAATAACAGTTTCACACTTTTACCTGCATAACAGATATTTTACTGGTTATGATATTATAATTATATTTCCATCAGTTGTTAGATTTTAATAGCAGAAATTTACACACAGAACACAAAACAATAGTTCATAGATTTTTATTAATTCATATTCATTAGTTGGCACACTTGGCACATCAAGTAAATATTTGTAAAAATAATTGAGAATTGTATACCATATAATTGTTTTTTAATTATTTAAGCGGTGATTATTGGTTACTTGAGTAATTGGGTAATAATGTCGCTAGTTAACATCACTACTAGTCAGAGGGAACTAAGTGTCAAGACATTTCAATCTCTATTTACTACTCTGATTGCATATGGAGTCGCGCAACATAATGCCGCTTTGCGCTATGCATTACCATAGCGGAGAAATAAAAATTATTATTTGCACATTAATCCGAATACAACCGATGACGAATGTAACAGAAGTTCATAATGAGTTTTATTAATAAATCTTTTAAAGTTCAAACTTAATTAGTATCGCGAGATACTAATAATGTATTAATCGTGCACCTTTAGATAAAAATCGTTACTTACCACGAAACCGTATCCATTTTTAATAAGTATATCCCGAATTCTGCCAAATCCTTTGAAAAATTTTTCTAAATCCCTTTCCCGTACACCGAAGGGAAGCCCGCCTACGTACACGCGGGAACCCACCATTTTCTTTTCACGTCTGTAAATTAATACGATCAAATAATGCTGCGACACAAAATTAAATTTATATATAGCATAGCTTATTAATAATTATTGATTATCAACTTTAAATACCTACCAAAAGAATGTTATATCAATAAAATTACCATTCCTAACCTACAAAATTGAAAGGCCATAAAATCTTATCATGGATGTTATGTTAGGCACGTATAAATAAACTATATTTTGTTAAAAAACTAATTACGTAATTCGAAAGTTCAAATTTAAAGCACATTATTAGAAAGGTTTTAGATATACGCAATCGTTTTTTGGTTATTTTAGTAAAATGAAGTTGAATTAAGTTAATTTAATCTCAATTATATCTTATATAAAAGTTTATGCCTTGCTACAGTGAATTAATTATTTATTTTAGAAATTCATTAAACTTTATTTTAGTATAACGGGAGTGAAATGAAATGGCGGCCCCAAATTTTGAATCGGCACCATGCGGCATGCTAATGTAAACACAAACATTAATAATACTTACTGCATGATTGAGAAAATACCAACGCAGCTTTACGTGAACATAACTAAACAAAATACAAGAGAAACTTTAAAAGCAATCCAAGTTTATCGATAATCTAATGATGAATTTGTGGTGACTGGGTACAATATGGCGACGCTTGCCCAATATCTTTATATAGATAGTCAAAAATAAAACTTGTATTCTTTTTAAAGCTTACCTTGATTTATTAAATAAAAGAAGATGTTTTAATAACTTTTATTCTATTTATTGTTCACTAATAATCACTATAGTAAACTATAATAACTTTAAAACTAAAACGATGCACGTGTAGTTCAGCGCGAGCCGTAAATTAAGCGGATGTGGCGTTTTACGATTTTATGTTTAAGTGCGCTTCTGTTTTTGTCATCATGTTGGTACACATTTTTTAAGGTTAAATCCGTACTATCAGTTTATTTATTAATGATTGATGAATAAATCCTTTGTTTGTTAAATGTATTATGCTTGTTTTTTTTTAGTATTTACTTTTACTTCATTGTATTTATACACTTATTATAATTTTATTAACTAATAATATTTATACGTATTAACATCTAACTAAAATAATAATAATAACTAATATTAAGTATATAAAATCTGTATTACCTATTTCCAAAGAGTCTAAGAGACCTATTTAACTTGTTACTTATTTTAACGATTCTTTTTTCAATTTTAGATTTTTTACTATATACTTCATGTTTAATCTTACAAGTTACATCCTTAAGTTGTTATAATTTTAATATATGTTACAGAAAGTTACCATTACAAATTAAAATATTCTAAGACTGCAAGTACTTTATCTCTAGGTTTTTAATTTTTGTAAAAAATATTGCACAGGCCTAAATCTACATAATTCTAAGATAATTTAAAATTTTATCAATTGCTAAGAACTCAATTTTTCATTTGTAATTGGTAGCAAATTATATTATTAATATTATATTATTATTTTTATTTTTTTATGAACATATTCATGATTTCATAAGTACAGATATATAGGCTTATTATTATTTTTTCGACTGTATAGTACGCGATTGGCCCTGCTGGCCTCTACAAGTCTTCAGCGTCACCAGGGAAACTGACCTAAAAGAGCTCTGACAAGTTACATCGTGCACGTCACGTAAAAGTATTCACAATAATCAATTATAATCATTAGTCTGGCCATAAATACTGTTATAATTAAAAATAAATAATATGCTCCTTTTGAATTTGGAATCTGTCGTTTTTATTATTAATATTACTGTTCATTGCTTTTTTATTTTCGCGCCAATATTTTGTGATATTGAAATAGAGTGGGGTGATAAAGAAACCCGAATCGAGAAATTAATCCACTGGATTTTTATTTATGGTCAGTTTTCAAGAGTAAGAGAGATTAAGAATATAACTTTTTTTAAAGAGGATAAACATATTTGTTTGACTCTCAAATACTTATAAAGTTTGATCATATGGGGCCTCCATCCATCGTGGCTTAGCGGTACAGCTTGTAACTGTGAAAGCGATTGGTTGTGGGTTCGATCTCGACTCAGGACTATGATTATATTTAAATAATTTCATTCTGGTAACACAAAGCTTGTTGTCGCCTATGTCTGCCCCTCAACAACAATAACAAACTGTCTTTCTCAATGTTTGGGGCATACTGTGTGTGGTGAAAGGAGTGTTTTTAACACTAGACGGAAAAGGCTTGAAAGAATAAAACAAACAAATAAAAACATTTCTTTTATTTCCAATTCATAAAGTGAACATGATGTTATGCAACCTATATTATGCTCCCTTCTTTTAAAACATAAAAAATTAAATGCAAACCGCATAGGACAATCTCGCTCATACACTTACTGTTAAACTAAAAAGTTATAAAGAAATATGACACGATGCAGACTCATGCTTGTCCCGCATTTTATCAAGAAATAATTATTATAACTGTTATACACCATAAACTACTGTTTATAGCTTACTAGCTATTTTAAGTTTTGACATCCAATCTATCCAAAATATATAGCAATTGAGTAGAGTAAATTCATTTGTGTAGCCATTCATTAACAGTTAACTGCTAATAATAGTATTAAATAATTAAATTATATTTAATTATTACATTAGATTGTTTGAATATCATTTATTTGGCGGGAATATGTTTTCATAAATGTTGTATTTTTCTCTAATTAATAAATACGGCAAAATTAATTCTAAAATATTAGCTATGTACTAATACTACTAGATATTAATAATAAAAAATATTTTATACATTAATTTTACCGTTAACATGCACTCATACTTGCTGAAGAAAACTTAATACAGACGTTTTACATAACATGCATTTTTGAATGAATGAAATCTATATGTCAATAATTCATATGTATATAATAACAAAACAATTACTCTGAAAGTACGTTGTAATCCTTTCTAATTTGACTGTTGTTTGTTGAAATTGTATTGTAATCAATTATTTTTAGTCACTGGTACATACATACTATATGTATTTAATATAAAAAATAATATTCAATTTCACCAAGACACAGCATTGAAAGAAAATTGTCCCTAATAAAGTAAATCGATTATATAAATAAAATATTCAAAAAGATTTAAGATTACATAAATAAATACAAAAGTAATGTCAAAATGTTATCAGTTCAGTCTTAACATATGATATATAATTGATAAGGCCACAAAACATTATTTGCAAAAACATATTTGCAAGAACTTAATAGAATATACTTCTGATACATTATTATAATATTATAGTATATGTGTATATAATAGTTGATATGATTGTCCAATGAAATAACTAAATAATTATAAATATTTTATTCATGGAGATTGTTGAAAAAAAAAACAAAATAATATTAAAAAGGAGACAAAAAATGTTTTTCACCACTTTTTTTTTTAAATTCTTAATATTTGATTAGAAAATATAATTAAACAGCTGTTTCATTGAACAACTAACATTAATTGAACAAATTTGAAATCACAAACCAATAATAATTATTAATAATATACTAAAACATGTCATTTCTCAGTAAAATTTATAAATAATATATCCATTGCTAAAATGCATAAATATATAAAATACATAAAAAATATATAATATATAAAGTAGTATTTTAGAAGACGGCAGTAAGTAATATTGAATAATTATTATTCAACACGCAACATTACGCTTAGCAATATGAAGATACTCTGTAAGGAAATCTGTCACTCTCAGTGCACGGAACACTCACTCACTAAACAAAGTAAGCTATTCATTAATTGTACTAAAATATTATACTTATGTATAAAACTTACTAAAATATGTCAATTGTTAGTAAATTATTAGTAAAAACAGCTAATTTGAACTTCATCTGATACAGATGATCATGTTTTTGGATTATTTTTTATTTGAACTGTTGCAATGAGCAAATGATCCTAATATTAAGTCCGGTCTTAATAACATGCAGATAACTAATATTTTAATTTCTATAGAGAGTAAATATGTCACGGCTATTCCTTTCTAAAAAAATTAATACGAAACCGTAACTCATATGCAATTAGAATACTTTTTTATTTATTTTTTCGTTCATTTTTATAAAACCTTCTAATACACAAAAATTGACACTAATCTTAAAAGTTACGTGTCACTGACCATATTTGACTCATCAAAAAACCATCTACAAAAAACACGAAGCTCAATCCACAAATAGAAAACGTTACGATAACTAACAAAATAAAAATTAGCACAACACTAATATTTGACGATATAAATGTCACAACCTTAAAAATAACATTCGCACGGTTACCTACTTCCATGTTTAATAATAGCCAAAAGGCTAAATAACTATTTTTTTTTGAAAAATAAAACTCGATCTTCAAAGATTTAATATATCTCGCACAAGTCTGGTACGGATAAGATATTTGATTTAAAATATGTATACCAATCCGCTTATCTTTCACAAATTTCTTTCATAACATTATAAAAACAACACCTCCAAATCCTATAGTAAAATAAGTATAGCTACTTATTATTTTAAGTGGCAATACTGTAAGTAAACGCCAATTTTTCCACCATTATACTGACATAGCAGAAATGCTCTCGATAGCGGCTCTAATACAGCTTGAAACGTATTGCTATCGGAATTATTTTTGATTCAATACTACATTTCATTGAAAACTACGAAAAACCTTCAAAAGACATAGATTATAAATTTAAATCTCAACTATCAAAGACTGTATACACTACGTTTGTAATTATACCGTATAATTGTAGCAAATTAGATTTGACGGCTGTCGTTTTGACGCTTGTCACTTTGACGTTTGTCACTTTAGCGCCAAGACTTGACACCCAGCTCGGTAAAGGCGCATTCACACTGGCGGAGGTCCGCGAACGTAGCGCAGTTGGGGTGTCAATGTTTGCGCGAGCGAGTTCAAGGCGTCGCAGCATCTCGGTCGTTCCACCAACCAAGCTGCTAGGAGTATCGCCACGAGGCACAGTTGTATAGGGATGGAGGAGCGGAGCACGCGCCACACCCAGCTGCTACGAGGATTGTAGTCAGGGTCGCCGGCGCCGGTCTTGTTATTTGACACGGCGATGGCGTGGTCGCGTCTAAAAACAACAATATTGTTTTAAAATTAAAATAAATGGATATATATCTCAAAGAGGCAAGAAATTAAAGGGGCAAGAGCTATCTTTAAGAAACAAAGCAAGCACCGTGCGGTCTTCGATGTTTCGGTCCGCATGTCCAAAGGGCGGGTAGGAACACGGGTGGTTGGTGGGTTGTCCCTAGTATTTATTTAAAATATGCTAAGTATACATTCTGAAACACGAATTGTTATAAAGCAATACGCCTTTTGATTTTAGCGTAAAAAGAAAGAAAGTAATCTATTATCATAGAGCGTTTAAAATAGTTTAAGTATTTTTTTTCAGTTACTTACGAAACTTCATCAATTTTCAGGTCTGGGATGTTGAGTTCAACCAAAGCGCGGCAAGATTCTTGTAAAGTTCTCACTTCGTTCTCAGTTTGTTCCATACGCTGTAAATAATGAATATATTATTTCCTTTAGATCTAATACCTCAACACTATACAGCGAAGATATATAACTGACTGCAGTGACGCAAAAGTGTTTATATTTGAATTGATGCTCCCCCAACATACAATATTTATATTGACCGGAAAGTGGAAAAAAAAAGGGTTCAAAAAAAATTCTTTTAAAATTATCCGCATTTTTATTTACACTAGCACCCTGTTGAGAGGACTCCGTAAAATATGCAATGCCTTAGCAAAGTCTATGTCACTTTATGCAAAGTGTATGTCAAACAAATAGCAGTGTGTAATATATTTATTTTATATCGATCAATCTCCTTCGTGTGTTCTCCATACAACGTGATATTGGCGAGTGCAAGTGATTTGTGCTCTGCTGGCACGTTCGAAACGCCATAATTAAAGAACTGATATTTATTTTATTAATTTAATGTATGTTAATGCAATATAACGAAAAATATTAGCTTTTTGCACTTCTTCGCCATATAACCTTTGACTTTGCCAAAATAAATAAAACGGAATATGACAGCACAATTTTCGTAAGAAGGGATCAAACCTTTCTTTCACGTAATAAAATAATGATTATAATATATCATCAGAAAATTATATTGTCGGACATTAATACTTTGTAGCTATAATACTTATGGGTTGATAAGTATGACCTCATCACATTTCTATGTAATATTTACATGACGTAAGCATAAATCAACATTTAATTACATTAAATTGTACTATATTCTATATCACTTAGGGGCACTTCTATACTATTTTGTACATAATATGATTTTCAAGATTTTTTTTGTGATCAGCAATGTAGTCATCGGTCAAAAATAAATATAGATAAAAATGAAACCTATAGTTAGTATATAAATATTCTAGTTATTTTTTAAAATTTTGATGTTAAGCTGATGTTTCGACGAGTGACAAGTATTTTTGGATTAAATATAAATGTTTAAGTCAAAAATAAATACACCTAATGTATATTCTTTAAGTAACTACCAGCAGTTTCGGCTGTGCTGTGCCCCACGTGCCAGGTTGTCTGGTAGAACATATATAAGCAAAGAAGGAACCTTAGCGATGGCTCGGTGCGCCGGCGAGTTGGGCGCCAGCGCGGCCTGCAGGCGGCGCGCGAGCTCTCGCAGCGCGGAGAGGCGCCGCGCGCGGCCGCCCGCGCCCTCGCTGTCGCCGTCCGATATGCCGGAGTCCGACAGCGAGTCGCAGGTAGAACCGCCCTGAAACCATTTTTGATGGTAACGATGTCACGGGTATATTGTTGGACAGTAGTATTTGTAACGTGCAAAAATGTTGTATTTTACAAAACAATTCATTAACGCTTCATTAATTTCGTATAATTTTCCTCAATCGAATGTTTTGACTGTTTAACGAATTTTACATTTAATTTGAAATGTTTTGTAAAAGCAATCATAAACACATTGAGCTTTTAGAATAATGATCGTTTCATTTTCAATAGTGGCAATTTAAAATAGATTTCAAAGTGATTAAGCAAAAGTTAAAATTTAATAAATATTTTCTCCTCATCAAGTAACCTCACGGCTTGCTAATGGTGTACCGAGGTCGTGTATCGCTTAAAGGTCTTATTATCCCAATACATTTAAAACCCTAACTGTAACATCTACGCCTGAAAATAACGCAAAAATATAAAAAAAACAATACCTTCTTCTTATCGAACAACGATACAGCCAGTTGTCTAACATGAGCCGCTAGCTCCGCGTGGTCGGCGAGGGCGGTGCCGCGGTCGCGCAGCGCTTGGAGCGTGGCGTGGTCACCGCGCAGGGCTCCCTGCAGGTCGCGGAGCGCGCTCTCCCATTCCGACCAGGCTGATACGGCCTTCTCTAATGAGAGGAGCTCGTTGGATGTTCTATGGGACATGAAAGTTTAGAATTATTATTCTATATATTGTGTCATATAAACAGAATATAATATTCATTCTGAAAGTCAAGGATGTAGTAAGAAATGTTATTCGGGGGCTTATTTTATGCTTATAGTATATAGAGGTTCTTCTGAGTTCCGGGTAATCAAAAGTACATATGTATATATGTATCACTAAAACTATAAGTAAATGTATCACTAGATTTTTTCTGTCTGATCAACGATATACAGGAAGATGTACAAAAAAAACAATGAGAATTGAGATATATTGTGACTTTGTCCCTACAATATGTTAAGAAACATATAAAAACATGGTTAAATATAATATATTTTTATTTGCTTTATAGTATGCAATATTCTACAATTTGAAATTCTTGCCGTGGCGATTGAGGTCAACCAATAAAAGGATTAACATACGAGCAGGTTAAATAGCAGTGACGCTACTCTTAAGATGTATAAGGTAATATTTAAAAATATACACAAATAATTTATTTAAATCATTCACATTCAGTAATACATACTTAACATTTTAATAGATAATAAACTATCTTAATATTAAATATAATAAATTCAATGAATTTTAATAATTATTATCTAATTTGGATATGTTGTGGCCCTCGGGTACACCTATTAGGGACCCCTCAAATTGTTATAGACTACGTTGTAAGGGCCTTGTATGATTTATAGTAAACACGCAACTGCCTTTGTCGTTCAATTATTGATACATCTATCGTTGCCTGGTCAATTCAAACATCCCTAAGGACTGTAATTTAAGTAGCTCTTAGTGATGACAGTCGAGAATCAAAACCAAACAGAAAGCTTAATAACTTAGCATAGAAAATATCAAATACGATATTATTGCCATACATTTATTATATTATTATATTATATTAGTCGTACCGTTGATGTGCATCGTCCCAAGCCGCTAACAAAGCCGTTAGGTCCCCAGCGAGTCCGCAATCATCCGTCTCCATCTCCCCTAGGGCCCGCCTCACGGACACCGTCAGCTTCAGCATTGACACCTTGCATTCTAACAATCGCGAAAGGCGTTCCTGTAATTATAATATAACGTATAAAGGCTATCTACATAAGTAGATAGGATAGAAATAAAGCAAATAGGAAATAATTGATTAAACACAGTAGATGTAAGTTGACATTTTATTAAACGGTACTCGTGGCACAGCGGGACGGTATCGGACTGTACACGCGATGGTTGTGGCATCAATCCGACTCGAGGGGTTTTTTTCTTGTCCTTGCTTCGCTTAGTCAAAGCGTGGCGTAGAGTTTTGCCATTTAGCACTCTCAAATTCGGACGGTAGCGGAGAACGGAACGTCTTGACAGTAGGTTCATATATAAGCGTTTATGCAGGCTGGTTTCACAAATCGTAGTATGATTTTCGCATTAAAAAGTTGACAATATTTCTAATATGAGAATGTTTCCTTCAAATGTTTGGAAATGCGCAAATCCGCATTACACGCAGTGTGTTTTCAAATACTCAAAGAGCTTAACGTATGATTTATAGTATTGCAACTATTTCCGTAGTACTTACTTAACGTATATTTTGCGGAATTTTAAAGCGTGGTTATCTACCGTAAGTACGAATCGTATATAAATAAAAAACAATTAGTATTTATATAGAAAAATCAATATTATTTTAAAATTAAAATAAAGCTTAAATAAATTATACAATGTAAAAGTCGAAACGTGTTTTAGCAAAACGATAAGCTATTACTAGTAGCTAGTGAACTTATAATAGTTTTAGACAGGCCCAGATCTTTTAATATGTTATAGAGAGATTTGGCTATTATACCTATCTAGCCTACATTTACAGCGTACAAATTCAGTGTTTAAATGAAACTATGTGTTTTAATCGGATTAATCTCCTATATTTTGGTATTCGAAAACACATTTAAAGAATCTCGACAGTAGCGTATAGCGTTTCTTACCTTTAGTTCCTCAATTCGTCTATGAAGCTGTGCTCGTGTGTGTGGTTGCGGTGCACAGTCGCCAGGCTCGCATATGTCATCAAGAGTTTCCCTCAATGCAACGATTTCGCGACGCAGGCGACGAGCGCCACCGCGACGTATCGCGGCAACACGTAGAGCCGACCATCTCGCTGATACAGCTAGGGGCAAAAAGATATATATGTGATTGAAGACAGTAAAGTGGTATGAGACGTAAAAAAAAAGCATACTTTATATGTATGTTTTTTTAATTTTGTATCTGTTACTGTAAACGCCCCAACCACGGTACGGATGGTATCCTATGATTTTATAGTAAATTTTAGAAATCCTAATTTTGAATGTAAAACTTAGGTTTTATTTCCAATAGATACGCACAGACATTCACCATTTAAGTCAGTAATTCTTAAGTTTTACTCGGAAAATTTTAGGATTAACCGTAGCTCGGGCTTTTGCAGTGACATATCTATAATTTTAAAAGATATCAAACATCTATTATAGATATATATATTGATTATAATTCTTCTAAAATAAAAATATAAAGTAAGGCATTTTTTAATATCTTACATTTGCTATAATCGAATCGAAATTTTAAGGTTAAAATAATAAAAATATTTAACTCAATACTCTTTGTAAGCGAATGAAAAACAATATGAAATTATAACAGTAAATAAAATATAATAATTTCATAAAGGAAATCTCATTTTAATCTTTGTTTAAATAGTTGTCCGTAGCTTGAACGCTTGGCGTAGACATTAGCCCAGTTGTTCCCCAGATAGCTATGCAAATGTCGACCTTTGATAAGCAGTGTTAACCAAACCAGTTTCAATTGAATATTATGAAAATATTTAATCGTCAAAGGAAGCACGACTTAGTAGACTTTTCTATAGTACTCGTTGTCACATTTAACAAATAGGTTTACATACAAATAGTTCGCCATTCATAAATATGTAGCGCTATTGAAATCCAAATACGGACGTTGAAGGCGTCAAGTTTCACACAAAGGCCGTACAGAAATAGCCGGCTTCATTGCTTAAATGTAAATTGCCATGTTGGGAGGCAGGGGAACTGCAAGTATATGTAAGTGTGTACATAGAGTATATGCGCTAAATTCATTTAATTTAAATTTAAAATATTATATTACAAATTTAAAAAAACGTTAAGTAATGTAACTGGAATTGGCTACCACTGGGAGAAACTTACTGAGGCTCGCGCATAGTGGCCAAAATTGAGAGGCCGTAATTCATGCGATGCAATATGATTTGAAGCACTCGCCGACAAAAGATACAAACAGCATCTTGGACGTTCAGGGCACGCACTCTTCTAAGTTCTCTTGTGGGCACTGTGGTAGGGCGTCACTCACGCATCGGCTTATACAGCCAGCAAAGACGATATCTCTCGGACAGTACTCCATAAATCATCCGACATAAACGAAGGGGCCAATCAAGTAAAGTAAGTAGCTTTAATTTATATTACAATGTTAGTCAATTAATTTCATTCATTAACTACATTAGGCTTATAAATTTCTCATTTTTTACTTCGTATCGGGAAATATTGAATGACAATTGTGCATTCATAATACACAATGAATTTACGACATCCGCAGTAAACTTTACGTTTAACATTTTTACTATACATAAACACAGGAACATCGATACTAAAGTGTACAGTTGTCCTGGCACAAAACCAACAGTTGTACCGACATACATTAACCCACTAACTCACATAGCTCATGCTTTGCCAGTACCGACCCATATAGTGCCAGAGTACTGCCAGCTGCGTGTACACAAATTTTTATTTTTAAAGCCACCTTGATATTGTTAGCAAGCAAGTTTTGTAATGGTCGAATTAAATTTAAACATGCAAAATAAATAAATTTTGTATACGAAAATTACATACATTACCTAATTTTCATTTATTATAAAAGTAAGTTTCTATGTCGTAATAAAAAAATATATATTTATACAAATAGATGCTTGTCTATATTTATACAAATAGATATTTCACGTAGATAGAGTTCAGCTTTTATTTCTACCACTCAGATAATTTGTATAACAGAGTTTATTCTACAAGGTGAAAATAAAATAAACAGTTATTTATAAAAATAATGCAATAACGTTAAAAATTCTGAAAAATATAGCCTAACTGCCAACCTGGTAAGTGGCCTAAAAGCAGTCCAAGTACATTCACCTTAAAATGAAGTTTAAATTAAAAGAAATCTCAATTTAAGACAAGTGAATTATAGTTAAAAATAAACTTAACGGTGCATGTCGCCATTATGTAAGTCAATAAGACAGGATCCATTTAATTGAATCAGCTATTGTAAGGAATTGCAACGGTTGTCGTATTTTACATAGACTATTTCCAATCAAATTAATAGGATTAAAGATCGCCGCATTGAATACACTAGTAGATCCGGCGACGCGTAAAATACGCGTTGGCTTAGCAACTTATATGTCACTTTATACAAAAGTGTATGTGAAACATATTGTAATGTAATTCCTTAATATAATATTAGCTACCTGCAATTCATATCCGTGTAAACATTAATTATTCCAAATTTTATACTCCGTCCGCCTAATTTTCGTAAAAGCGGGTTTGTTTTAGATAAAGCATAGCGCTTGCCACTAATCATGCGATGTTTCTAATATGATGGAAACAATCTTCCACTAGATTCTCTTTACTAACCCCTCAAAATCCGAGAAATGTGTGAAGATGACAAAAAAAAGTTCGTTTATTCAAGGAAAAACCCTTAAGAGAAAATATGAAGCAAAATAACGAGACTCACTTAACATATTATAAATGGTGCCATTAAACATCATACATCAGGACTAACGACAATACACATTCCATGTAGAGTTTATAATAGCCACTAAATATCGTCGGGTCCATGAACTTGCGTTTGAAGCACATTAATCCCACAGTTCACAGATGAAGTCAACGATCTGATGACTTTATGAAGCACTTACTTGAGAATTGCAAAACATTGATACAATCTCTCATTCGTACAACAACGTATTAAACAGATTTTTGAAGATTTCACGCGATTTTGTGTTTTTGGGGTGTGCCAATGCTATTGAAGCTAATCCTTTAACCAGACGGTATTCTCGTCTGATGAAAGGACAACTATATTTTACATAGAAATATTCCTCTGAACGGGATATGAACCCATACACATTATATAGAGTCATAATATCCGAATTAATTCGTCCATTGTTTTTATATTACCAAAAACACTTAAAGAACTTTGCATTTCACCTTAAGTTTTTAATACAATAAGTGTCTTTCAATATCAAAGAGGTCAAATGGAGGAAGTTATTTTTACAATTAACAAAGCGATCGTACCAATTGTTTTCGAGGATCGATTTTGATGAAGCGAGCAATTTGCGTTCCGCAGGAAACCAATTTATTCCGCGCCCACTCATCCGACCGTAAATGTATACATGCTGTAGTCTTGACTCTCGATAGCTTAGACGTAAACTATTTATTATACTACTTAGAGGTAAAGAATCAATATAAAGCTTACTAAGGCACTGTAGTAAAAGTAATTCACGACATAATATTCGTCGTAAACAACGAATCCAATCACCCATTACTTCCTTGTTGAAAGCCATTTGTGAATTGAAAATGTACAACCAGTAAGCTGGCGTTTCTTCATTGTTATAAGAAAGATTTGTCGACAGTGATCAAGAAGCACACTACTAAATAAAGTATAGATTGTTTAGTTATTCGGCGCTAATGTTGTGAAATTTTTGACCGCATACGCGTTGGTTATATTATGCATGGTCTACAGTTTATTATAGGTACACTTTGATCGATTACTCAAAACAAGTCATAATTAAGTTTGTATGCTTTTTACTAATAATAATAAAATTGTGATAGGCGTATAAGAATTTTTATGAAGCCCGGATATAGAACGCATGGCTTAGCGATCAGATAGCACTACGGTTTACAGGCGCAGGTTCAAAAATTTTTATACGTTTTCTAAAATTGTTTTAAGATTACCTTGTTTAAGTGAACAAATGAGGCTGTAGGTATGTTACACAACGCGAAAAAAATAATATAAAAGTGAGATGAGTTTGAAATAAATAATGTATGGAGCACTACTTCAGATTTTTCCCCATATTAATATTTATTGGAACATGAATAAATGGATTTTTTTATGTTTTCGCAAACAGTAGAAGGTTTAAAGTACAAAAGAAAATGTAAAATTGTTTAAACGCGTTTAAATTTTATAATTTATATATTTTAAACTCTTCCGTTACTAAGTGACTGACCAGACCACAAAACAACTGAATGTAGAAAACTAAAATTTGGCAGATTCCTTGAAGAGTATTTTTGAGTATATTTTTCAAAAAAATTACGGGAACCATAAAAATGGGAAATTAAGTTTTATAGTCCACGCAAACAAAGTTACTGGATACAATTCGTATATTGATAAAATAGAAAATTAATTAATATTTTCCTTATGTTTAATATTTATGAGATTTTGATTTGAATATTTTCTAGTTTTACGGTATGTTGCGTTACATCTCCAACGTGAGTGGTGAAAGCCAATAAATTGTATAAGGTGTTATATGCTCAGCGGAAAGTCAATGGCATTTACTATATGGAGAGAAAATTGAAATGTTGGAAAAGAAACGCTACCAGTTGCATATATTTTAAAAATAAAATAACAAATATTGAATATAATTAGATTATTTGCTTTAAAAACTTTAAAAGGACAGAAAAATTATGAATAAGAATTTTTCTAGAAGTATTGATTTAAATATTCTATAATTAACTACCTGGGTAAGGTGGCAGATAATTGTGATCCATTGAAGCACTGTTAAGTCGATTGCGCGCGGGAGTCGACGAGGCGGCAAGGTCGATACTGTTGCATTTCATATTGCGAGTTCCCTTTTTGTTTTTCCGCCACTATTACCACTAGATACAGCTCAAACCGTTCTGGCAAACAGCCTAGATTGCGACGGAAAATTTTCTTATTCAACGGCCGATCTCGAAATTATACACGTATTGTTATAACAATAAAGCATCGATTGCATAAAATAAGTTCCACACGACGCCAAATAGTGACATCCGAAGACGTTACTTTAACTACAATATTGTGCACAAAAAGTATACATTTTGAAACTGTCAATACAATTTCATCATTCAACGAGTCCATTTCAGAATACTTGTTTTAAACAGGAAGACAGTATATTGAATAAATGGTGACCTGCTTCTATTAGATATTGCGAATAAAAAAGTGAAATCTGAATATCAATACCTTCTGAATTTAGCACACACTTCAAACTATAAAATGTAAATGTTTTAGAATACGCTTTAAACTTTAATTTATATATAACATGGGTTATCGTAAATTGATAAGAGTAACCTTTTTAATAAATCGATAGCAAAATAATTTGAATTAATTTAATTATTTTATACATAGTACTAAATTTATAACCGTGATGTTTAATTACATAAGTGTACACTTTACGTAAATTGATCTGTCTTTATATACCGAGATCAGAAAAAGAGTGTTCTACATTCCAGATATACAAGAACAATATCCAGTCTGCATGAATATATTAGGAAACATTTTTTGAAATATATAAAAGTTTTGAAATAACATGACACTGGAAAACAGTTCATATCTGTGAGCACTATTGAATCAACAAAATATTATTCACTATTAGAAAATCCTCATTTTAGCAAAACGTATATGAACGTTTGCAAAAAAATTGACGAAGTAGACTTGATGACACACCAAAGGCAGCCAGTCATTCACCCCAAAAATCCGCTATGCAAGCATTCCGCACCAAAATCGAAACAGGAACTGGCCACGTGAATGAAATAAATTATGTAACTAATTCATTAGTAAGCTTGTTAAGTGGTTGCGATATCGATCCGTTTGTAGAGGAAATGCTAATCATTATCATCTTTTATATCTAATTTAATTTTATTATCTTCTATCATCTAATTTCGTTTCGAATCACTTCTGACTTCGAAACAGCCTATATAATAGTACGTGTGAGTATTATAAAACCGATTCATGAGGCCATGGTTGCGTCATAAAAGTGTCGGAGTCGGAGAGATCCCGGCTATGTAGAAAAAGCGTGTAGCTGTTTTTTTATTGGGCCGTATCAACCTAGGATAATTAGCCAATTGTCAAGCTAGCAGAAATTATTGACTTTGACTTTTGCATAATAATATGCAGATAATATTGCACTGAGCGCTCACATCACTGTATCAGTCTGTATCAATGCATTGCCAATATTTAAACAAGAAGGAAAACAGTTCAAGTGATTAGTTTTTTTACAAGTATCTAATAACACAAATAAAAACATTATGGCTAGAAAGGAGCTAGACCCTGTTAGTTACATTATATTCTCAAAAAATTGTGTATAATTATGGTTATGCAAGTCAATCACATGTATTTCTTCAGCTCAGTTATAGAATAAAAATTTAGATCGGTATCGAAATTAATTTCTAACTTAATTACAGAGCACAAAATCTTGTTCAAGTTTCAACCATGGCATAACCGAGTAGTATATAATTATTACGTAGATCATAATAATATATGCGTTTACAATTAATAAAAAAATTGATAGATGTGAACTAAATCTATGTTAAACACCAGTATGGAGAAGTATATACAATGCACTAGGATTATTTCCGAGCACTCAGTGCAGTGTCAAAGGAGGTCGGATGTCAAAGTAATATGTGAAGTCCTGTTATGCTACTGTTCTAGTTGTACAAGGTCATTTGCATGAACAAATTGTCGTATCACAATCCGTTGGCACGAATGGTTTTAGTTGCGTCAGAGTGCATTTGTGCAGTTGCAACATGATTGCCAGATAATGGACTCAGAAAAAGTCGATTCTCTCGACCTACTTTTGAACACTAAATTTAAAGATTATACGCTCTTCTTCAGTGAATTTTCTTAAAATGTTTTTCGTTAGTTATA
The DNA here is from genome assembly GCA_038994665.1 of Podotricha telesiphe. Taxonomy (NCBI): domain Eukaryota; kingdom Metazoa; phylum Arthropoda; class Insecta; order Lepidoptera; family Nymphalidae; genus Podotricha; species Podotricha telesiphe. Next base: position 114,184 of record JAOYRR010000335.1, read on the forward strand.
TATGAATCCCGAACGACTCATAAAGTTAACAATGCAGTAGGCATTGTGCTTTATGTTACAGTGGAAGTTTTAATACATACTACATCTATACATATGATAAATATGTAATATGTAAGTGGCCGCTGTTTGTGCATGGAAGATATGTAAAAAAAAAATATTATTGAGGGGATTTATCAATGTAATAGAACTCGAAACAATAATTTTAAATTTTCTTTTCTGTGTGTCTTTTTGTTTGTGCACGCTAATTTCACAACCTATTTAAACCTATTTAAATGCACTGACACACACATGACTATTGTAATGTGGCAAACGTCCTTTAACAACCTTTGTTTATTTAATTTCAACCGGATTTAATAATATAAATAGTTTACTGATGTAGTTTACGCAGGCGAAGCCGCGAGCGGGTCTCTAGTATTCTAATATGTGTGTGTGTATGTATGTGCGTAGTTGTACGATTAGTGACGCATTATATGTTTTGTTAAAGTACTTTAGCAGGGTACGTACAAGGTAGTCGTTATGATACTCTATATTAAACATATTTACAAGTAGATATATATATAGCCTCTTTAACGGTTTTCAAGTGTCGCAGGTTCAAATTCCGCTGCGCTCAAATTTTTATATGTTTTCTAAATATGTATTTTTCAATTTCTTAAGTGTGCTAATAACACTTTTAAAAAATGTTTAAAAAAAAGTAGATAAATAATATGCATATTCTACAACATATTTCCGTAGATAAGTTTTAATTATAGGTAACACTGCATGTTGCATTCGTGAGTAAACAGTAATGTACGCAGTAATGAGACCGATATATCAAAATGTATATACAAACGGTTTTGGGCTCTTATATCAAATCATATCGATAACTAAATTTTCATAACCGATAGGAAAAAACTACACAAAAAACGTTACGCGGTTCGCATATGAGAACTATATCAGAAGGAAATCTCCAAAACTGTTAAAACGCAAACCGATGAAGTTTATTCATATTCATTGCTTCCCTTTCTAACTGTCATACGTTATATTTTATGAAAAGACATACAGCGAATACGGGTTTTGTAATTAGTTATGAATATGTTTCTATTAAAGTTTTCCATAAGTATTATACATTGAATAATAATGCCAATATATAGTTAATTAATATTTAAATTATATTTTAATTATTGCCTAATTTTTGCAAATTTTTATATTTTCAAAAATAATGACATTCGATATACTATGTTATACATACAGCAATAATAGATTATATATAAATCAAAAGTTTAAATATAAAAATATTATTTATTACTATTTGTGTAAATTTCGAAATCATTTGTAAATATGCTGATTTTTAAATGCGTCAAAAAGGTCAGTAATTTTCTTAAAATAATGAGTTCTAAATTAAAACTTATTTTGTTAGTTCTATTCCTAGATAAGCTTAACACAAAATTACCAATTTCACTTATTATTTTTAATCTTAAATGTAATAAACGAATATTAATTACGACAATTTAACAAGAACATAATGTTTTAATCCTCATTTACCATCTCGATATCTATCTGACAACGGTTTTCAATATCGGTATAAAAACATTGTATCGGATATGTAACCGTTACAACTAAATAACGAAAACAGTAAAGGGTTCAAATCCCTGTATATCTAATTCTTAACTTACACTTCAACATATTAAAAACAATTTAAATATAAGTATAGTTACTCAAAATGATTTTACCACTCCTTTAAAATGCATTAGAGCTGCATCTACGCAGCTACACTACAAAAATAGCTCAAGTTAATCACAAATGAAAGCTTTATTTAGCTAACTTGTATTACTAAGGGATTTACAACATAACACGTGGGTGAGTGTGCATTACGCACTTGTATAATATATTTTATCTCAATATTATCCTTTATTTTATTTAACAGTAACAATTGTAACAGTGAAAATTGGATTCATTCGGCTCCCTCTACTATTTATCACTAGCGAGTGTTGGGCTTATCCGTCTGTGTACAATGGAATGAAACCTAGCAATGGCGTTAAGCATTTGTCAAACAGATTCAAGTCCCGTATGGAAAGTTAATGTTAGCAATATATGGCACAGCCAACCGCTGACGAACAGCTTATATTGAAGACAAGTATAAAACTGATCCGAAAATGACCAAAGTATAATAACGAAATAAAATGAAAATGTAAATATTCTTGTACGAGTGATAACTCAAAGCGGCTTAAAGTACTTTAAACAAATAATAGTTGCAAATAGCATAATTAACGAAGGAACGAGAGAAACTGCGACGCTAATATTGACAAGCGTAGGTTAGGTAGATGTAGGCGGACCAGACCGCACGCGGTCAAGTACACCATTCGCTAAGTTGTTTATTTTCATTTATAATATACTAAGTCATATGTGGGATTCTAATATTTTATAATGTCCTTAAAATATATTTATTCATTTTCTTATTATTTATTTGATTTCGTATAGTTACAAGGAAAGATTATATTGCGAGTGACTTCTTTGAAACAAGACATATTTGGAAAACGTATAAAAATCTTGAACGGTTTTCAAGAGGCGCGGGTTCAAGTCTCGCTGCGTTCAAAAAAATTTTATACGATTTCTAAATATGTCTTTATCAATTTCCTAAGTGTGCGAATAACACTTTGTTAAAAAATGAAAAAAAAAAAATCTTTAACTTTATTTATAAATCTTTTAATTATATTTTTAAAATAATTTTAATTGAATAAATTTATATTTTACTAAGTAAATATCAAACTTGTTTCATTTTATATATGTTTTTAATAACGAATTCAATTTTATTTACCAAAATATACAATTAACAAACCTATTTATTAATATAAGTTATTTATTTATTAAATACTCTTGTTAAAATAAAAATTGAACAACGATACACTATACAAATTATACTGCAGCAAAATGTGAACGTGTAGCATAATTAGTTAAATCGTTTGAGCTTATTGTCTTGTTTTGTGTTTGAGCGTTCAAGAAATACCTGGATTATTTTTTTCTTACGGGAATTATATCTATTATTTAACATGTAAATTATAACTAAGTATAACTTACCAATTTCTTCAGTATTAGTAGCTGCTATAGAGAGGCTCATTTTTGACATAACTATTTCGACTTCAAAACAATTTTATGCACTTATAAAAGCAGGTATCTTTTTATTGTATACAATTCTATCCATTGTTAAATATTGTTTGTATCGCAATTGCTATGTTTATTGAGCTTACTTTTCTGTGAGGTATCTAGCTATTAAGTTTTGTATTTTTAATCAGTACAATCTAAAAGGAATAATTTAGTGCAATTTTTTTGCTATTAGTTAACATTTTACTTTAACATGAAATCTATCATACAACAGAAATTTGGCACATAGGTTTCACGAAGAGTGTAAGGAAGCACTAAGAGGGAATTTTTCAAAATTTCTACGTAAACGTGAAATAACTATTTTTTTACGTCTTGTAGTCTACGCAAACGAACTTACAATTCGTATAATATAAGAAATACAATGGCCATTATTATACATGGATTATTATTTACAAACTGTTTGTCAAACATGGTTTTAATTTCATGACATGGCACACGTTCGGGAAAGCGGCGTCTCACGAAAAACAATAGCTGCACTAGTAAAATTATATAAGTGTTTGTCTTGAGGACTTTGCGTGGGAGACTTTTATTGACAGACGTTTGATGATTATCAATTATGTCCACGACCACAGCTTAATTGATATCGTGATTATTATCCGCGTGTTCCGTGACGGTTGCATCACGACGGTGACGAAATTTCACTTCATAAGTAGTTACGGCTTTATCGCGTATCGCGTAATTATTTCGTTCATTCTAAATTTATCTTCCCCAAAGATATACTATCGTTAACATATTAGCCTCGTGTGCTATATTTAAATGTTTTTGCTTCCATTATTTTATAGCGTTAGTGAAAATATAAAAGAATACACTTCTCAAGATATACATCAGTCCTAATGGATTTCTAAATGGAAAACCTAGTGTACAATGCAAAAGAAACGCCGGAGGTAGATAGCGGTACACGAGATGAACTAGAATAGCCGGTCGGATAACCGTTACAACCTGACAAACTCAATTAATCGACGAATTAATCTGTACGAGCCACAATGCTATGATTAATCGCATAAGCTCTTATAGAAATGCACAATCCTAGAATTTTGTTGGATTTGTTATTATATAATTAATGGAACCAGTTGTAAAAGCCACAGATTGAATAAGAATTTAATTTAGAGTAAGCTGTTTTCCCTTTTTATTATTAGATTGCTTAACTCTACAGTAGCCATATTGAAATGTCGTACGTAACAACTTATGCATAGGTATGATTATGTATTATTATATTATGTACTTGAATATTTCATATTTAATGATCTCTGCTTAAATGGTAGAAAAATTAAAATCATGAAACTTTCTCTATCATTAAGTATTCAAGTAAATATCAATTGAATTACTGAGTGTAGATTATAAATCAAACGTTTTAAAGTAAGAGAAAAATAAGTATAGGAAAAGTCGACCGATTTAATGAATGTAAAAATGTGATGGTTACTGGTTCAAAGCCAACTAACAATATGTTGAGTTTTTAATTAAACATAAGACGAGAGAAATTCTATATCATTAAGCTCTGGCAATACTGCGGAATGGGAAGGACAAAAATACAAAAAATGTATAGAGGCATGTTTACAAGACTTTTTATAAAAAGCGTTATATAATACGCTGGATACGTATACTTAATTAATTTACGTCTTCATCAGAATATACGATGAAGTCATTTGAATACTGGTTTAACGAGTTATTATCTATCGAACTGTATTTACATAATGTTTTTATTACAAAATTACAAAAATAACTTTTTTCAATTTAATTTTCGTTCAAGTTTCTATTATTTACTTAAATAAAAAAAAATAAAGTAGCTTAACACTTTTTCCCCATAGCAGTGTAGACAGAGAAAATCTAGTGTCAAGACATCCATCCTCCACTCTCCTCCCGAAATTGAGATATCATTTTAATAAAAACAATATAAACTAATTTTAAACATAAACCACTAAATTTATTATAAAAAATCGTAAAGTACAATTTCATACAGTGGGCCCGTATAACTAAATTTCCGGTCCATATATTTAAAAAGCGAGTTAAAGTACATGCATACAAAACAGGCTTCGCGTATTGCGTGAGTATGGTGAAACTGCCTCATGTATTACTGGGAATCCTGTGCGTCTACTTTCCTTTAAGTATAGTGCCGTTAAAATTGTCGTGATTTGACTAATTATATATGGTTAAGAATCCAAGACTAGTATTTATGTAACATTCTAAGATATTACTTGTTTGAATTTAAACTAATGTGATTGTCATACGTTGATTTCATAATTTCAGAGCCTATTACGAAATAATATTACTGAAATATATATATCTCGTTTAATTTTAAAAAATATTAAGCTTTTACTTAACGATACTGGAATACTGGAGTACGCGGCCTAAAATGGACATGTTGTAAAATAAGTACATTATTTTAATTTGGAAAGAAGAAATAAGGCAATCGTCGCATAGTGGGACAGCGTCTGATTATAAAGGCGATTGGTTGTGAGTTCGATCCCCACTCGTATTGTTATATTTTTATATCGCCACTCTGGTACTAAAGACAAAGCGCGGCGTTGAGTAGCGCCACTCCAATACACAATGCCTCCAATTCGGGCTAAAAGGGAGAATGAAATGTCTTGACATTGGGTTCTCTGACTACCCTGCTATGCGGATAAAAACGTGAAACTGCAAAAAAAAAAACAAATAAATGATAAATTCAATTGTTTCATTTATTGTTTTTCGCGTTTAATGATGATTCAGAAGTGTTACACTAATGGCTAATGGTATTATATCGCGGACTTGTACAAGTTTCCATAACAAGAGCTAGCCGTATTAGGCGGAGACGTTTTTGTATAGGTTCTAAGATCGACCATGACCTCACTAGTCATGTCAAGACTATCTACTAGTGATATATGTATAGACAATGCTAAACAAAGAAATACTTAACATTATTAACTGCAATTAAAAAAGGTTTAATGCAATGTCTGGAATCCTATCTAAAAGTGGGTAACAGTGTTTTGACTCTAGGTGTTCTCTAACTAGTACACTAGTAGGTACATGGGGAAAAAGAGAAAATCGAATGTTTTTTATAAATAAAAAAATGTTAAGTTATATATGTAGATTGTATAGTTAAAGTGGACCGTTAACCACAGCTGCGTCAAAATTTTGACTTTCTCATGGTGAAATCATATTGACGAGAACAGTTTCATTTTAAATGACTTAATGAATATTATATAACCATTCATTATTATACCTACGGTTTAGAAAAAATATTAAAGACAAGATATTAATGTAAATAAAATAGTACCTATTATATAGTTGAATAGAAGTTAACTTATGCTAATAAATACATCAAGCCGTAGGTTATTTGAATGTCACACTAACATTTAGGCAAATGCGTATAGAATATCGACACAAAAAGGCTCTCTGCAAAATATAGTTGCAAAATTACAGTACAAGTATTATAATAATATTTCTAAAATCAATATAATTATTGATCACAGCTAACATTCAATAAGAAGGTCAATTAGTTTTTTTTTTCATTGAAGGTTTTATGTACTATATACAAGCTATACTATTACTGGATTAATCGCAGTCGCATATAATTTTGGTATTCGAAAATACATTTTAGAACCCGACGTTTCGAACACTTTACAGTAGTCCGTGGTCACAGGTAGACTCTCTGTCCCGTTTTTCCCGTGCCGTAAAAATTTCGTAAAATGCCATCCATATATGGATATCCATAACGAAGGTTCCTTGTGCAGTGTATGAGACACGCACATATACATTTTCTTCGCATAGTAGTTGTGGCTGTGTGTTGTCTGTTAGTCTGTCAGTCACTTTTTATAGTTTACGTTTTATACACACAGTTTACGTTTTATATATATATATTGAGGTATGTAAGAAAATACAGAAATTTCTTAAATATATAGCTGAATGTAGTTATAGTCTTATATCTTATAAAACAATAGTTGATTGTAGTCTTATTCAGAATTAATAGTAAATATTACAATAATATGTATGTCACCAAAGATATCAGAAACATCAATGGCATTATGCAACTCGTACTAAACAGTTACTTGATACGCATTATAGAACCCATTATATTCGCTTTATGGGTAGCGGTCGTCGAACTGACGTGACTATTGTTTACAAATAAACCATTGATTGTTTTTAGAATAACTTATAAATTTCGGTAATTAAAAGATTTAAAATTCACACAAAAAGAGTAAAACATCGGTCGCAAAATCTATTTTAGAAATAGTGTTCGTTCGTCAACTGACGTATAATCGCTATATACCATTGTACACTTATTTGCCGCGAAGGTCGCATATATGCAAACAATTGAGAATCATTCAACACTTCGAGTCATTGAATTGACTATTACCTTATTGAACACAGGTGTTTCATTGAAATTGTAAATCAAACATTATAAAGCGAAAGTGTGAACTCATGCGCATCCGATTTCTCAGAGAAAAGTAAGCTCAATACAAAATGCACTAGCAAAGTTGCATATAGAACCAACTATTTATGTATAACTTGTACACGAATCACTCGCGATATCTACGTAATATAGCGTCTGCGAGGGACACGTCCGCCACTCGCGACGTTCACAGCTGATCTACTGCGTTGTATAAATATCGTACTTCACCTTTCGACTCAGAATTATCAGCGCTTAAAGCGATTACATCAAAAAATATTAGTAAATTAAAGGTAAAAAATACAGCGTTTAAGCGCTTTATATTAAAAATGATGATATCGATATGAAATCATAATTAGAAGGTGAAGTTTTAGTGTTTAACGAACCTGAAAAAATGGTTACCAAATACATATGTGTGAAGTATGAACATTAAATCAATAATAAAGTTTTTTTTTTGCTTTATTATTAAGGATTATATATCATACATAGCTAATGCCGTCATATGAAATAACAAGCAATGTCAAATACATTTAAATTCAACGAGCAAAAAAATAATATTCTGTTTTATTCTCGTACTCTAATGCTAACAGAATTTTCTCGATCGTTTTCACGATTTCTAAGAACATTTTGCCAATGCAGTTTCTTGATGTAGTAAACCCTTGAAAATGTAAAAACTGGTGCATTTTGTTATTTTGTTTTGTGTTCTGCATCTCAGTCATTTACAATTACTTCCGAAGGTTGTGTTTAAATTGCATACAAAGAGTATAATAACGGTCTATTAAAAACGTTCAAAGAAACGTTTTTCACTTGTAACTAGCGGCCATTTTTAATTTTATTCGAGAGCGAAGGCTAACATAAAAGGTTAATATATTCCTTAGGCATTATAAACCTGTTAAAAAAATCAAAGGCAATATTTGTTTTTTTTAAACTTCATTAATCTTAGAAATAAGAAAAAGATGCCATCACACAGGGGATAATTAAAAAAAAGGTGAAGCGTTCTATTCAATAGAGGTTCTATAGCAATTAACCGACTTGCCAGTGGTGTTCAGTCCACATTCTGCAATCATGCCTTATTTGAAATTTAAAAGAGCACATATGAGCTATACACACAGAAAGATTTTTTTGTACGCATTAAAAAGATAATTCATGCCAACATCCAGTCACTTTTAAATACAATTCATACAAATTAGAAAAATGAATTAATTAGAATGAATAATTTTATTTCAACTTCACACTTCATCCCGCATAGATCGGTCGGATAGAGAGAGAGAGATCGGTCTGAGAGAGAGCCCAGAGTCAAGATACTCCATTTTTTACTTCTGCTCATCTTCTTTCAGCTCGACATAGAGGCATTGTGTCTCGAGTGGCCGAACTCAATGCCGCGCTTTGTCTTACCAGAGCGGAGAAATTAACATATAATTATAATAATATAATTATTCCTCTGAGTGGCTGAGCATCGAATCCCATAACCAATCGCGTTTACAGTCCGACGATGCCCCATTGAGCCACAATGGAATCTAAGCAAAATAATACTACGATTTATATTGAGTATTTTAAACAAAGTATGTTTCCTTCAGATAAAATGTCTCTTGGTCTAATGCATTGCAGTTACGTTACATAATGTACTTTAAATGGGTGGGAAATAGATAACTAAGAAGCATATCTCGAGTTACCAAAAAACATTGAGAAATTTAAAATACGAACATATATAACAACATATTAATAAATAGTAATCAAGAAACTTACATTTCAGAGGAATCTTTCTTGATTTTCCTACATAAATCACAACCTTTCTGATCGCCATAATAGTTTAATACCCTTATTGTACAGATACCCAAATGTAACTGACGATTATGATAAGTGCATTTTGAGACTCGCTTTGTTTATTTTTCTTTTTAGATCTCTACACTGAATGATGTCACCTTATCATGATCTAATGGATATATAAAATATTGAATATTATAGTTAGCGTATTGTCATAAATTTGTGGGTTAATCGCTACCTATACTATAGCTATTTAAAATCTACGTCATTATGTTTCTATGTGCATGTAATGTTATTTATATGTATTTTTTAAAGAAATAAATGCTTATTTTTATGTATATATTTGTGTACAACGATGTGTGTATATATATATAAATATAATCTAACACCATTCTGACCCGCCACTGAACGCAAACTCGATTATTAGAATAAAAATTCGATTGGTGACGTGTCAAGAGATTCCGTTCTCTACTTTCCGCCCTAAAGTGAGAGATTGCGTGTAACAGTGAAAAAAAGTGAAAATAATTTTAATATAATAATTTCTTCTATAAATATATATACACTCGGATACTCTGCTTTTCTTAAAGTATAATGCATATATTTATATACATCAACAAAAACCGTATGAGTATAAAAATTTGTCATAGTAAATGTGACATCATTTAATGTCATAAAATAGGTTTATATAAAGTGAAAGTACAGAAAGACATTTTTTATAATACTCCATTAGAAATACATTAAATCAATAATATAAATATCAAACATTCTACTTTATATTTGACATTCACTTTTGGTACAAGTGACAGACCCGTTGCTAGGGAACGCGTATCTTAGCGTTAACACGGCTAAGTATAAATGAAAATTTTAACAATCAAGAACAATAATTAATATTTTATTATATTCATTATTTATATTGTAATTACTATATATTAATAGAATTACAGCGTATTTAATATATTACTTGAAAATATGTTAAAGTTTAGAATCTATATACAGAAGCTTGTATATGTATCCAATGCTAACGTAAGTATTTTCGGTGTAACTATTTATATCTGTACTTATCTGCTTTGAATGCTTTTAAGCAACAGCCACTTAAGCAGTAAAAGCATGTTAAAACACCTTTAAATTATATTTATATCTTTACTTTGTTATCTTTCAGTTATCGTTTACGTATTTAACGGTTATTTTGTTTACACATAACTTGTAGAGAGCTGTGTGAAATTACGATATTGTACATGATTATAACAGATTATACTTTATTCATATTTGAGGCCATCGTGGTGCAGTTTGACATCATCTGAAACGCGATTGATTTTGGGTTCGATTCCCACTCAGAGGAATGATTAATATTTAAAAAATATTTTCATTTCTCCGCTCCGTGCTTAAAAGCGCGGCGTCGAATTTCGCCACTCAACACGCAATGTCTCGATTTCGGAAGAAAAGTGAAAAACGGAGTGCTCTCTGTCTACCCTGCTAAGCGGGAAAAAGCATTAAGCTATAAAAAATATATTTTATTAATAACATATTATAATTATTATTATTTATTTATGTAGTGAAAAGGTCTTATTGCAATATTTCACATTTTAAGAATATTTTTTTTCACACAAAATAAACAGAAACATATACTATAATAACAGTAATAGTTGCGAAATGAGCCGGACGTCCTCACTTTCGTTGGAGCGTTCCGCTTTCTTAGACAGAAATAGACAGACGGCAAGAGCAAACGGTAGGGCGTGTTCGCCATATCGCCGCTTCCGGGATACAAATAGTATATTTTACTTTTGGACGTTTTTGCAAAGTGTCGTCTACAGCATGTTGGCTATTTAAAGTATGTTTAAGTTGTAGTTAAATGTATCGTTTTTTAATTATATATATTTTTTATGGATTAAGGTATATTTACGACTAAAGCATACTGGATATAGGAAATCATATATATATATATATATATTATCTATACATACAAAAATTTGACGTTGCCGAGTAACTGACAGACACACAACTACTAGGCAAAAAGTGAAATTCAGCATGGAGGTATGCTCTTTGGGGAGAGTAGGCAATCACTAAGAGAGAATTTCTCGAAATAAGATTTTACATGTTATAATCCACGCAAACGAAGTTGCAGGTTACGACTCGTATATATCACAATCTGTGTCGTATATATGTATATAACACAAGGAAAATTTTAAAGCAAAGTCATAATAAATTACATTTCTTGTCGAGAGTCATGTTTAAACACCGTAAATTTGGTCGATATTAAATTACGACAAAACTGAACCGAGGCGAACCAGTTCTGAAACTCCAAAAACGGCGTCACCTTGATCAAGAACAAGATTTTATTTAGAGAGCAAGGAACCGTCATGCTTTGACAACCACCTCCGTAGCAAATTCGAGTGCACTTCGAGTATCTTGACTTCTAGAATGTTTCTAAATCAACCTAGTATCATCATCATAAATGTTTCAATAAAATATAAATATTGAAAAAACTATATGATACAACTCTCATGGTCGTTCAGGCGACGGTTAAAAGGTTAAAGGGCAAGTTCAATAAAAAATCATATTATACAGTTGTATTTTTAAACATAAAAAAACGTAGTTGATAATTTTAATAAATTATCTATAAATATAGTTTCGATAAGCTTACATTTGAGTTATCAGTTGTGTTCAATCAGAACTGGTCGTAAGAAAATCCGAATAAGGAGACCGCAGACCACCGGCCGGTTGCATTTTTTGCCAGTAACCAGATACATCTAATGCACAGTTAATACAATTACGCTTTTTTTTTAAAGTATAAAGTATATGAGATTTAAAAAAAACTTGAAGTCATCTAAGTATTTGCAATTAAAACCTTACAAATATTTTTCACAATGGCGAAAGAATAAGTTAGTTTGTCGGTTTGGCTTTTTCGAAAAATACTTACTATTGTAGAATAATAAAATATTTGATGACTAAGTACTTATAAAATGAAATGTTAATAAAATGAACAAACCTTTGACATCTCTTTGCAAAGCCACAGAAAGAGATCCATCAATGAGTGCCACTTCCAATAGATGTATGTTTTCGCGGCAACGCGATACCACCTCCGTCTGCGTAGAACAAAAATTCAATTTGCTAACGGAAAAGCGTTCGAGCGACAATGGATTTTCAAATTTAGAATCACCACAGATTATTATCATTTAATTTATTTGTAATTTTAAATTTCGGACTAAATATTGCACTTTTTATTTTTTCAATTTACATAAAATACACACATTAAAAGAACATGCATTATCTTCAAAAATATACATGCCGTAATTTTGAAACATTGTTACAAACTTGCATAGCTTGTTTCATTCCAATATTAATAGTGCCAAAGCGTATGGAAATTTTAATGCCAAATAGTTTAGGAAAGCTCAAAGAGAACCCAAATGCTTACAAGACCACTTCAGTACAAGAAAAAATTCGTACAACTACGTAGTCATAACTTAATGTTGATAGAGATGGGTGTTAATTGACTGAAACTCCATTTTGATTTGCAACTTGAAACATTTATTCTTTGAAAACATTTATACAAAGATCACTATAACTTTTTACATTTTGTAAATAGATCAATTAACAACCTAACCCTAGTCAACATACGTAATACATTCATAAACGAAACGCTACTGCGGAGTTCAGTCAAATCACATTTTTATTTATATGCATTAATACTATGAGAGACCTTTATGTAATACACAACCAATATAAGTAATACTAAACCATATTTAAGATCACTTTTAGTTATATAAATAAAATAAGTTAAGTAACTAAGCTCTGTTTAATCTGTGATGCAAATGTCATTTGTGACATCTGTCAATTCGTTGTGTAAATGTCAGTCGTGATCTAAGCGCCGTTACAGTTAAGCCGCCCGAACCCGCACCGTTAACTTTTATAAAAAATAAATATATTACTTGAATATACCTAAAAGTTAGATTGTTCTAGCACCGAATAATTGCAACCAACAAAGGAAAGGATAAAATTATAAAAAGGAAAAATTTAAAATAAATGAATCAGGCAGTTAGTAACTACAAAAAACAAACACAAACACATTCAAATGTTAGTAGTTTAAAAAAAACAAAACAATCAAAACGGGAACTATGTGATTTGAATACCGGCACGATTTCACTTTGACATTCGATAGTATAAATTAAAATATATTATAATATAATAAAAGTAAAACCGTGTCAGATTTTTGGAAAGTATTATCACACACACACACACACACAATAGCAGTTACATAAGCTGTCAGCTGTCAAAGATAATTGGAATTTGACAGGTGTCACGACATCATCAGGAGAGACAATAAAAATACTGCGTTTGTCAGACAATATAACATTAATAAATAGTACCAAATGCGTATTATTTGTACCTACTTTACATTGACTTATAAATTGGAATGTATATTGACTATAAATTAATAATCGCAATGCAGTGTATAAGCCCATTTAAATATCATAAATACAGTGAATTATGTCGATATTCGATTAGTAATAATGACTAAAGTTTACTTTTTGGCTCATTATACATTTTTACTGCTAATATTGAGCGCATGCCCGTTAATAATCGCTTTCGGACGGTATATAATAAGATTGCTTAGTTTGTGTATATCAGTTACACAAATAAGCGGTACTTCCCCGTTTAACTAGCTATCTCGAGGCGGGGACGTCATCACGTGAGACCGTAGTTGAATATCGAGCTTCAATCTGACAATCGCAGCGTATCTTATACGAATACTTACATACATGATAATAAATATGAAACATGCCCAAGCTAAATGTCATTGGATGTGTATGTATACTATGACTAATATCGAGAAGGCCGTGACCGCCAAACAGAGCCTCGCCCTGAGGCAATTCGGGCGCACCGTGACGCAGGAGTCGTCGGTGAAGCTACTATAATCAGTATCGAATTGCCTTACGTAGTCGAACGAGCGCAGCAGGTCGGGCGAGGTGTCCTGGCGGGACATCATGGCCTCGGTCGCCTCCAGCTGCGTGCTCGACCGGCGGATGAGCGAGCGGACCCCGTCGGACTCCGAGTCCGAGTCCCAGCCGCGTCTCAGCTTGGGCGAGGACTCGCGTTCCGAGTTGGACTCCGTGCTCTCGGCGGAGCGGCGCAGCTCAGACAGGGCGACTTTCTGCAGCTCGGTCTCCCCGTCCTCCTTGCGCCGCCGGTTCAACGAGTCCAGGATGTCCGGCCGGTTGTTCACTTCCGTGTATTCTAGAGAACTATTGATTTCGTCGCTAGTTAAGTTTGAACTGTGACGTCTGCGGCTCAGTGCTTGGATGTTGAGGAGGTCGAATTCCGGTGAACGCTTGCTGTTCTTTCTTTCGCTTTCTGATGGCTTTCGTCGTCGGACTCCATCGTTGCTCTCTATACTGGTGTTGTTTCTAGATCTTTCTAGGCTGTCTAGAAGGGTCTTCTTGCGTTCGGCACTAGACATTGATTTTTTTGGCTTGCGTAGAGGTGTCTCGATTGGCGATGTTTTTGTCGGTCTCTTGTATCTAGGCAGGCTCTTTTCTCGTGACATATCAGAAAAAGGTCTTCTTCGGCGGGTTCCACTTGGACTCAGGTCGTTTTCAGGTTGAGCAGATAAACTTGAGCAACAATCGGACTGTGAGTCGAGGAACGCTCTATAATCATCTCCGAATTCCAGTAGACGTCGAGCGGCGTCAGAGTCAGGTGCTTCTGAATATGGTTCAGAATTGTATTTCTCCTGTTGACAATGATGATTAAAATAATATTTTATCATGACAATATTTAAAAAACTAACTAAACTAACCAAACTACGTGAACATTTCACTTCTAATTTAATTTAATTAAAATTAAAGGAAAAGTGTAAGAAAGGTTGATATATTTAATTAACGGTTACCGCATTCGCAATCACGTCGATTACAATATACTGAGACATTTAATAAATAAGTCACTACTAATTTCATATGAAAACTATACATACCTGATAGAAATCCCATGCTTGTTCAGAGAACGAGCTGTGTTCCTCAGTACCGGCGGTCACACTCTTATCCAAGTCCGAGTCTCTCTCGACACACAGGTCCCACATTTGACTGGGGTCTCCTAAACTTAGTGCCAAGAATGTCCTCTCTTTCTCCATACTTTTAGTAAGTCTAGGCCTAACGGATCCTCCTTCAGGACCCAATTTGAAACTAGGCGTGACTGTTTCTTCATTTTGTTCAGGAATGGCACTGTCGTCTCTAGAAATGTGTGTTTTTTCAATGCTTCTACGTAGATTTGCGATTGTTGCTAGCTGTATTTTGATAAGCTCCTCGTCACTGTCATTGCCAGATGTGGAGGTGGTGTCGAATCTGGCAACAGTTTGATCGTAATTGAATAAAATGTTTATTTAATAAGTGCATACGCAATAATTAATTAATTTAATTACAAAATATTTTTTACATTTTTTAAAGTGTTAATCACTTAAGTAAGAAAAGGGCTGTGACAGGTTTTCAAGAGACACGGGTTCGAATCCCGCTGCGTTCAAATATTTATACGTTTTCTAAAAATATATTTTAGAAAATATTACATTACCGTGCCGTACAACTGCGTATGCGAAATTCATCAATGAAATTTATTTATTTATTTTACCCGGCCTTCATGCAATGGGTGTTGTTGCGTGCTCAAATTATCAAGAAATTAGGTGCTTAATGGGCTTGGTTATAGAAAAACTGTTTTTGCGTACGTTTTGTAGTAAAACAATTAAGGTTATACATAAATTTTAGTTTTTTTTTATATAGAGACGAAAATATTAAGAAACAGTCATTTAATTGTCCGATAACTCGGTTTGATTATTTATAGTTCTACACTACTTATTAATATGCTATATATAAACAAAGCTGTTCGTAAAATTATTTTTAACTCATTTCTCATAATATATTATGTATAAAATGATAGGTAATATTATTTTTATACAATACGTTTAATTGATTGATGTATTTCGATTTTTTGATAATTTTAAATGGAATGTTAAACGACGCGAACATTAGATCCTACAGAGAGGCACCCTAATTATTTTTTAAAAATTAATTAAGATATATATCCTACTATCACGTAAATGATTATTTGACTGATGAATATGTAAATGTATTTTTGTACATGATGATGATTTCTTAATTTCATAATATAACTTTTTTGCTCAATTAATATTTATATATCCGTATGATTAGTTTTTGGTGAAACATTGTGAAAATGAAGACCTTATGCATCCAAAAATAATTAATTCATAAATAAATGATTATTATTATTATTTATACACATTGTGTATTTCTCCCATTGCTTGGGTGTTTTTCCTAATGTGGACTTTTGGTCAAACACTAGAAAAATATGTTGTTCTTACTGGAGTAATAAAAATTTACTGACAATACACGTGTTAAAAAATAAAAAACAAGAGAGGAATTAAATAATAATAATAATATATTTTACCATTTTACTATAAATAATTACTTTAAAAAAATAAATTGTTAATATGCGCTTAGTTCTTATTTTATCATCCGTGATTGGTTTTAGTTTCAATCACACACGGAGAAATGATTGTAATTAAATTTATTTTCATTTATTCTGGTTTTTCTAGTACATGACAAAGCGCGGCGTTGAGTTGCGCCATTCAACACGCAATGTTTCGTACTGGGGGGAAAGTGGAGAACGGAGTGTCTTGACACTAGATCCACTGACTACCCTGCTATGCGGATAAACATTCACCGCATATGCATTATTCACCGTCATCTGGATGTCATTCATTTTTAGTTTGTAATATTTAGTTTGTAAAGTTTGGTAAGACTTACCTATTTTTCCTACTAGTAGCGGGATCGCTTGCCGCACTCCTTTCATTTTTGTCCTCAATCTCCGGACTGAGTCTTCCGCAGAATGACAATGACTTGACGAATCTTTCCCTTCTCGTGGTGTTGTTGTTATTGTATCGTCGTAGTTTCAGCCGCTTTCGTCGCAACCAACACTGTTTGTCGTTAGCTTCGACGCATGACGTGCACGCTTCCGTCATCGTATTTGTGCTTGATATGTGACCCTAAGGATTAAAAAATATAGTAAATTGTAGATTATTGGTAATACTGTAACAGAATTAAGTGGGTAATGCGGTAAAGATGGAGTTATGAATCAATCACAGCTCAATTGTGATGTGTCTGATTGACGGCAATGGTTGTAGATTCAATTAGTACAAAGTCGACAAAGCATTGAATGGGCCGCAAAAGGAAAAATGAAAATCCTTTTTTATGTTTAATTCCAAAAATAAATAAAAATAATGTCATGATATTAATATAGAATGTCAGAATGTATACAACATTTATTTAATAAATCCAAACATATAATAAAAGCCCGTTATTTCACGCTTCCCATACACTTTCCGCGCACAGTCGTCACTTTGTGGAACTCAACACTGCGCTTGGTCTTACCAGAAGGAAGAAATTAAAAAAAGACACTAAATATAATCAATTCCCCGAGTGGCGATCGAACGTACAACCAATACCGTGAGTTGTGAGTTAAGGTCAGTGTGTGTTAAAGTTTTTCGTGATAAGTAATCCATGAAAACTTGATTGGTTCTAGGATCACTTTGTATGTTTTATATTTAGTAATAAATAAAAATAAAAGCCCCAAGCACAATAAACAACGCAATACCTGTACAGTAGTGGAACTACCGCGTAGCTTCGAACTAGAGTTGCCCGGCGTGACTCTTTGAGGGGAAGCCAGAGTGTTGAGTGCGGACTCCGATATGGACATATTGTGCAAGGAGTCGTTGGTGGGCGCGGCCGCCAGGGACGCGCCGGCGTTGAGTTGCGACAGGCACGACACCGACCACGGCCGCGCGCCGCTCGTGCTGCGCTTCTTGCGCAGTTGCACCTGATTAGCGGATGTTAGTTACAGACGGACACGAGTTAGTGTTTGTGCACAGTTTGTGCGTAATATGAGTATAAGACGCACATTATTTTAGGTAAATACTTTTATTTTCACATGTAACATGAATCTGTGTATATTTTTAATAAGAACATAATATAGTGTGATTAGATTGTAAATATTATGCAAGATACAGACAGCATGATGATAGAAGTTAGAAATTAGATTAATTAGAAACATAATGTACATTTTAAGTAAAATTAATCATTGTAATAAACGATTTCGACTTAATATTCGAATAAATGACCTAACTCACAAATGCTAAAGCATTTTAAAAGTACATAAATATATATAAATATTAGTTTTAGTTTTCATTTCTTTTATTCAAGATGGTGATGCAAATTGTTATTAACTAATGCATAAGTATCTGTTAAATTATAAAGGTTATTTTTGTTGTACCTTAGAGTGATGGGTCGGAGTGACAGTGCACGTGGACGTGCTCATGTCCATAGACGAGTGTATGTTCCTCTCTTCAGATGTTAATGAAGTGTCCACTTCACTCTCAGTCGTGTATTCGCCTGATGCGTCGTAGCTTTCTGTACCCTGAAAAATATATATGGTATTTTTGAATACAATAATGCACGGCGTTTCCTCAAGAATTTCTGCATTCTTTTAAATTTTTCTAAAAGTGGCATTTACGCAATAAAAATAGGTAAGAGGTAAGTCGATAAGAACTTATAGCTCAATTTATTAGAGCGCTTGGACAATTTTTATGAGGTGCAGATTCGAATTCGGCTTCTGCTGATTATATAACTGCTTCTTAATAAAATATTATTCGTTATAAAAATATTTATTTCAAAAATATAAAAAATCACCTGATGACTATCGTTTTTTCCTTCCGAGCTTTGATTTAACCATTCCTTGATACGTGACATTTTCACGCGACCAACCGATTTGCCTTCCTCTTCGAACATTAGTGGCTTTAAGCTCCTGGATGCTTTTTTCTTTGCCAACTGTTGTTTTTGAACCAATTCTTCAGCCTCAATCACTAGTCTCTCTATGTCCTTACATCTTGCGGTTTGATCGACTCGTATAAGGTCTGGTGTAGACGATTCTAACTTTGGTTTCAGTGATGGTATCTTTTGGTCTAAAGGCAGTTCGCATTGGATTTCAACTGACGACGTCATAAGGTCAGTTGAATCTTCATTAGCTATTTTAGGTCCATCTACGTAAGTCCATTCTTCTTCTGAGGATTCCGATTGCGATTTTTCATCGGTTTCAATCATTTGTCGGTCTGAATCAGTATCATGATGTCTAAAGTAGAATGTGGCACAATTTTTTGACTTTCGATCAGATTGATTAAATTTAGAAGTGTTTACAGGTTTTTTACGTTTAATTACAGTCGGTGGAGTTTTAATTTCCTTTTGGATTTCTTCTACATTGTGACATTCGTGTGTGTTTACGCCTAAGAAAATAAATAGATAATTGTTATTCATAGCTGTATTGATGTGATTATATGTTAGTAAACTAGTCATATTGTCTAAGGTGCCTTCGCTAATAGATTCGACATATCATTGTTGTAAATTCAAAGGAGTAGGGAAGAGTCGTGAGTTATTTTCTTATATGAGAAAATGGAAAGTTAACTGTCACTCATTTGTTGCCATTGATCACTAATAATGTTCTACAGAAATGTATGAAAAGGTATTGTGGAGAAAATTAGCAAATCTTGAATAGATGCATAAAGTACTTTAATATATGATGTAGTTAAAGTATCAAGATAATAAAGTGTGATATTCATAGACTTTACGCATCATATGGTTTATTGCAAGTCATCGATGAATAGTCTTGGGCTACAAAATTTTACTTTGTACTAGCAAGAAAGTAAATATGTACTTGCATTTGCTTTTATGTGAAAATAAATTAACTTTTAATTCTAATTATGTACATCAAGATAAGAGTAATATAGTTTGTCCTATAATATTTAATTGATTTGTTTTTTTTACATTTAAGAAAAATGGCATCTGCTGGTGTTAAGACATTACAATTACAATTTTGTACTAAATCAGCTTACCATCGATTTGGTCTCCAGGCACAGTTTGGTCAGTGTGTCGAGAGTCTACGTTCTCCACGGAGGGCACACGCGCGTCCGCCATTGTGTCCGTATCGCGTACCAACTCCGACTCGCAGTCCGAGCCGAAACCGCGCCACGTGTACCTCACTGCATAGTCTTGTTCATCCTGCAATAGACATGTAGAGGAAATGTAATTTTATAAGTAAACCAGTTATCATTTGTAACTTTGCGTATACTTTAAAATGTAAAATCCGATTTTGTTACCGTTTTCGATGGAACTTCAGAAAAACTTAATACTTCACTACGCTCCCTAGGGCCGACAATGACGGGTGTGCGTAGTTTGTTAGTCAGTCACTCAGTAACGTATATTTTATATGTATACAGATTTTAAGTTGATTTAAGAAGTTTTATAAGATGATTGACAGTATATACCGTTAAGCATTCCGCATTAAAATTATTGTTACAATACATCAAATGATTAGAATAAATTGCTTAATTATTGCCAACTATTCTATAACGTATTTAAAAACTGCAAAATACATATATGTAGATATTAGATGTTCAGCCTTGTCTTGTCAGAAATTAAATATTTAAAGTGGGTTTTAATAAGACCATTGCAAAAAAGTAACTATTTATAAAATTTTACAATTTATAGAGCCAGAATATTTAGGGTAAAAAATTATACTATTACACAATTCAATCTTTTTCTTCTAAAATGATATCACATATTAACTACTTCACACGCAGCTTCAAATTTACGTAGCTATAAAACACCCGTTAACAATGATATATTACAATCGCGGTCGAGTGATGGATAGGCACTAAAAATGTAATAATAAGAAAGTTTTAGTTATTCTTCTTTAATAAACTGTTTTATTATCGAAAACAACCGCCTGCTGACTGACCTGACTGAATGGCCTTAAAGTTACCAACTTTGACTCCGAAACTAGAGGTCGGGATACGATTCCTTAATATTCACGTTCTTAGTTTGATTTCTATCAAACATAGGTATCAATCTGATACTTATATTTCTTACTAAATGCATATGTAAGTATACACGGTGCATATATTTTTTATAATTTTCTTCTGTCTGTTGTCTGGAACGGCTAGACCGATTGTGACGGGACTTTCACTAGCAGACAGCTGATGTTATAAGCAGTAACTTAGGCTGCTTTTATTTTAGGATTCCACGCGAATGAAGTCAAGGGCACAGCGAGTATTAATTAGTACAAAGAAACAAATATGACCTAATTAAAAAAAACTGTGGGTATTTTTTTAAATAAATGCTTTTATTTCAAAGCAATACACAATATATTTATATGATATCGACAACTTTTTCTGTTTGAAATATTGTTTGGCGAAAGTCTCTTCCAGTACCTTGCATTCTTATCTGTTATTAGCTTTCTTTGACCATAAATTTCTTGAGAATTTTTAAATAATATAAAATGTACTTGAATGATTTTCTCACCTCAGAGGCAGATTGCCGGCTGTCTTCAGAACTGTTCCTGTGCCTTGCATTGACCAGTGTATGCTGTCTCCGCGGCGACCCACGTCTGCTTAGCCTCGGCTGCTTGAGAGCTGGCTCGTCGTCACTATCACTTGCAACTTCTACAGGCACGCAGTTCTGAAAAGATATTATTAGAACATTTCTACATTTATGTTATGATATATAAAAGAATACGAGAACTTATTATATTTCTTTGTTTATTTTACTAATATAACATATCACTTTGTTTACTAATTTATATAAAGCAAAGTATTATAAATGTTATGTATATATATCTATTATTTACACATTTGTAGTAATTAATATAAATTGTGGGTTTGAAACACGACAAAAAAACTTTGAATTTATGTTGCAAGGCAGTTATGATCGACCAATATTTCGCATAACCTGGTGTCGTATCGGTGACGAGGAACTTATCAAGAAACACTTGCATAAGCATACACTTGTTATAAAAATTTCAGGATTGTGAAAATATATCAAAAATGGTATCTGCAATGTCTTTTGGAAGTAATCTCGCGATTGATCACGTATTTATATAACATGTTTTAAACAATATAAATATAACTAATAAAATATATTTTTATAACAATATATATTTTTCTTATTATTACCATTTATTTATTAAATAAATGATAATTATAATGATAACAAACATAATTTATTAAAACAGCTTATAACGTATTCCACTAGAAAATTATAATAAAGGGATTTGTATTTAAATTTATTGAGCAATAAATGTCATTTATAGCGGCCACAATATATTATGCTACTCTTTATTAAATAAAACATATAATTGTCAAAGTAAAGTCGCTCTTACTATTCTAAAGCTAACATTATTGAATTAGGTCAATGCTTCGAGGCGCTCACAAATAAGAACACCAATCCCTTATCCCTTCATAGAATTATTTATAGCGGCATTAGAGCGGGCTAACCCTACAATAATAGTCTACAGTGACGTTTAAAGTCGCCACCCTTTAGTATAAACAGATTCTTTTAATGCAACCTGGGGCCCTATCAGTAAACATCGCAGCATGTGTGGTTGATTGCACTATTGTGATATTTCATGCGAAACCCACAAAATGCGCAACGATTTCAATTATAAGCATACGTGGGGTACATTGTATTGCTTCAAGTGAGAATAAGTTACATAATGCATTTTAGCTGAAATACTTTGGCTTTGGACAATTTCAAATACGATTTGATTTTATAGTTAATTATTAAAGTCTGTCTAGACTCTACAATGACAAATAGAAATAGATAAACTTAGTTAGGTAATGATTGCAATAATCATCATTTCAATTGAATTTGATGTCTCTTAGTGGCAGCAAAACGTTGAGTTGATAATTAGTTTATTTTTGTCAAGCTCGCTTTCTTTATTGCGGTCGGTCGAAAGTAAAAATGCAATGAATGACAATTGCATAACATCCTAAGATCCGTCGGATGATTCAAATTGATGTGTCATTATATTTTTCACACTAATCAAATAAATAACGCGCTCACTTCTTACATTTAGTATTTGAAAAGGATTTAAATTGACTAACTATTATTTATTAATTAGGGTAACTAAGTAAGCAAGGTAAGATAAACGTAAGGCGATATCTAACCAGGTTATCAGTCTTAGTGAGACAGGCTTCTAGATGGCACTGCCACTCAATAGCACGCAGGTACAAGTGATGCCAGCGTCGTTCCAGAGCACGTGCGACGTCACCGCCACCGCACAAACGCACCACGGAGCTCACGATCCGGCCGTGGCATTCCACGTCCTTTTGCAATACCTGTCGACAAAAATTTGGATTTAATAAAGAAATATCTCTGAATTTATCTTTTATTTAAAATAAACTTAAAGAGACGTTTGACTTGATAATATATTGGGATGACAAATATATATTTTGGTTGTTTATTTTACATACTCTTATGTATAACTCTTTATAAAACTATTTAACATAAATATCAGTGAAACAATAGCTTAACTAATCAAAGAGGTTAGTCGTAAGTATATTATAATAAGTTTGATGTCCACGACATTTACTATCTAACTCGTTCAGTAATGAGATGGACCGTAACACAGATTTCAATCTACATAACCGCTATGCATTTGTACAAATTACCATCAATACAGATAAACGCATCGATTGCTGTCGAAATTACATTTATCGAGATCGTTCGCAGCCATTTCGATTTCGATTACGTTTGAGAAAACGCTTGATTGAACCAATCGAAAGTGACGTCTCGGAAGCGGTGAAGGCAAACAAGTCAAGAACATAGGTTGTAGGTTACCGATTTGTTCATTATGACGCGAGCATACGTAATATGTTGATGTAAATAAAAATATAAAAAGACGAACTGGAAGTGAGCGAAAGTTTGCGGAAACGAGTAAAGCAGTAATTGTGAAGATGGAACTCAAAACAATTGAGATAAAATCTGGAAGCATATTACGAAGATGGTGATGATTTTTTTAAAAGCTTTGTGAAGTTTTGTGTGAACATCTCACAAAACTATTAAAAATGATGTAATATAAGCGTAAAGTAGGTCGATCAATAAAAAATATTACAGTACTAGTTTGCCTAGTTCTAATCGCATAAGTTGTAATAAACCTTTAACGAGAAGGCGATAACAATATCAAAGGATAACATATTCAGTGCTCTAACTACAATTGTATTTTATTATTTTAATTCAATTTCAGCTTTTGAGGTAAACGGAGAGCGCCTAGTTGATTCTTCACTTTTTGTCCCAATTAGTCATTGCGAGTTAAGTAGCGCAATTCAACGCCGCGCTT
This sequence comes from Podotricha telesiphe, assembly GCA_038994665.1. Taxonomy (NCBI): domain Eukaryota; kingdom Metazoa; phylum Arthropoda; class Insecta; order Lepidoptera; family Nymphalidae; genus Podotricha; species Podotricha telesiphe. The sequence goes on from JAOYRR010000335.1 coordinate 138,680, forward strand.
TATATATTACTAAAGCGAAAATAGTAAATAATTTCAATATAATCATTCCTTACGGTGGGGGATTTATCGCATTTACAAACAGGCGCCACGATGGCCACGCGCACAATGTTTATGTAGTAATAAATTACATAGAGAATATCGATTTCATAAATCCAGGATATTGCATCAACACTATTGAATATACGATAGTTTTTATTGTTACTATATTGCACACATTTCATTTGTGCATAAAATTATTGCCTTGCTTTTTAAAAAATAAAGTAAACCCCTCTTTATACATGTTCGACTATGTACATTTAGGCATTAGAGAACATCTAAACATCTTCATCATCGAATAGATGGACTCTGAAGTATAATATTTAAAATCATACCTTAGGGGGAAAAGGTTAACTATATTTTTTTTCATTATTATTCTGTCTAGCTTACACATAGACTTAAAAGAAATTCCTGCTTCAATTTTTAAGTAACGTTAAAGCTGTATTTTTTTGTGCGTGTGCTTGAATTGATTAAAGTGTGATAGTATTATGCTCATCTCACCGCCCATTGTTAGAGCAACGCATTTCTATATCCAATGTTATAGTAATCATGATTTCGTCATTCATTTCAGATGTTACGTAACATGTTCTTATCAATGGCCTTGTTGGCTCTCAATAATAATATACTGGAGTACAATAGATTTGATGGTTTATTGACCCAACCAATCATTTTGTTTTTTTTTCTTTGGGCGCATGTTTCGCTTCAGCATACACTGATGTATAGAATGTCTTCTCGTTACTAACTTTTGAGTTTCAAAATTACACAAGCAAATTAAAGTCCTTAGAGGTATCGAGATAAACTACCGTGTTATTAATATAATGACAGTTAATATTGTGGCTGAGACCAGATAATTTATCCAATTGATGTAATTGTTCCATGTCATGGTGAAAGTTAACCATTGTTTCGAAATCATTGCGTTTGAAAAAAGTATTAAAATCAACGAATTACAAGCTTTAACCTTCAACACATGTGCATATATTACTTGTACTTATATTTCCAGAACTATGTATGATTTTAAAGTTTGCCTAGTTCAGCTAAACGTTACATCATCTCAGACGTGGTACAGTTCTAGATTTATAACTATAATGTAAGCGATGGATAATCGTTAAAATTTCACTCAGCAGCCATTTATTTGGTAAAGTTATTTGTTTAAGAAAGTTCCAGGAGGCATTTTAATTAAGAAAGTTACATATTCGGTTCTGACATTTAGCACATGTCGTCATTAAAACTGGTTAAAGTGATTTATATGCTATTTTCTGTTGATGTTATTAACATAAACTACACAGTATATACAAAAAATTGCAATAATCTATAATTTTATGATATATTAAATGTAAACGATGCAATAATATATTCTGTAAATATGTAACTATATAAGATTTATACGAGTATAGAATTAGACCCACTTTAAGAGAACTTTTGCTGAGAAACACAAACATTTACTGCCACACACGATGCAGTATCGTTTATATGTATGTTAAAATACCAATAGGTGCGAAGTCAAGGCTGCGTGTTGTTAACAAGTTAGCTTCGACGTCGCTGAGGCATTTGAATTGAGATTCATTTCGTGATATGCCAATTTGTGGCCGTGAAGCTGCGGGGATTAACGCACGCAAGTATATTATTCGATGTTAAAAAATGACATATTCGTTTAGATATAATGATTGTATAGATATAAAGACGATAAAGAACATTTTTAGAAAATGTATTAAATTTTTGAACGCAAACGGGATTTTGAACCTCCGTCTTTAGAGAACCGTTCAAGCGCTCTGACCTTTTTAAGCAATGCGTTCTACATCCGAATACGTCAAAATTCTTATACGCTCTTATTACAACTTATTTTTGTTGTTAGCATTCTGTAAAGAGAATTTTCGAAATTTATGAACCCAAAAAGATTATTCTACTAATAATCGTTTGTCGAGAATGAATGCTACTTATTAAATATTTTTAACATTCTCAAAATGTTATTTACACATTTAGTAAATTAAAAAACATTTTTAGAAGACTTTTTGAACGCAAGGGGGTTCGAACGCGCGCTTCTTTATTTAAATAAAACGAAGAATGGTAAATAAAAAATCTATGTATTCAGAGAGTGTAAAAGCAAATAAGAAGCTTCTTATTAAACTGTTTTTGTATAAAAACTAAGACTTTAATAATCGATGATGAGCTTTAATGTGTGGATAAACTTTTTGATGGTCATCATAATATATTACATAATCATGTGCTAACAGTTATTACTGTACCTGTTGAGAGTAAATTGTCATTTTCATATTAAGCGGCATCATTTCGTAGGAACTGATGATTTCGCTTACAAAAACGCTTAAATAATTTATATTATCCGATAAACTAAACACGAATAACGTTAATGTTTTTAATGGAACATATTACAGTTTTTAATCCATACACATATAATATTATTTACTAATACATATTGTTCATATTTAGTAACTAAAAAATACAATGGCAAATATATAAATTTGTTGGGAAAGAATAAATATTTTTGATTAAAAAAGATTAAAATGTATTTATATATTTGATATTTATTAGAATTTAGTTATCAATTCAATTAATTATTAAATATAATTGCTGATTAGAAAGCAAAGACATATGTTAAATGTTATTATATAATTATTCTTATATACTAAGAATGACATAGCAAGTTTAGAAAACCATACAAATCGATTGATCGTGGTTCGTCTAACGCGCTCTAAATATTTTCAACGCTTTTCCTATTTGATAATTTGATGTACAGCAAGCGGTGACTCTCGACTAACTAACTTCTTTAAGCATTTTCGCCTTTATTTCCTACGCAACAAAACTCAATCGAATGACCCAGAGGTTACAGATATTCCAGGGCAAATATATCAAGGTTATGCAAGCTCGCAGCTACTTATTAGTCCTATTGGACTCCCAATGCGAGTCACGATTTTATTGTAAGAAGTTTGTACAATTATCTTTTAAAGTACATTTTGTTGCTGACTTTTAACAAAAAGCAGTTTTAAATAGATATTTATTTAAATACATAGTCATTATCCATGAGTTTAATATAATATTTCCTATTTTTTACCATAGTAAACATCCTCCAAAACAAGAGAAAAGTATTAAAATATATTATATAACGTAAATTACAAAATGATTTAAGTTAAATTTCAGTACTTTCAGTTATTTTACATAAACACCAGTAGTTTTAAGATTTATTTATTGTCCCTAAAAATTTTACTTAATATTTAATTTTCTAAAAAATGTGTTTTTTCGATTTTTACAATGCATCGATTTAGAGCAGTCACATAATACCATAGTCCTACTCTTGGACTTCTCTCAAGAAAATAATTACTAGCGTAGACTCAGCCGTCCAATTACTGTATTTTCCAGTCTATCTGCAATCAAAATAGCTGCGCCGCATAAGGGTTTATTAAATATTAGATATAGATATTGATACCCCGTACCTCATCCTTGGGTCACCGTAGATCCGTCTATCGAAATACATCCTGAATAGACAATTTCACCTAATTTTTAATACAATGAATAATTGTAATCTAGAATTGAAAGTTTTGCATATATTATAGTTATATTCATAAAAGATTATTATAATTAAGAATATTCTTTTAAGGTACAATAATTACACATTTTAAAAATCTTGCATTAAATAAAAAGCTTGCTCCAGAAACACTATGAAAAGCGGATATGCGTAATCTACATATTTTACAACGGATAATTATACTATAAAATGCTTGTGAAACGATTGTAATTAAGCAAAACTATATTATGTACGTAATTTGATTGATACAATTTAGTTTACAAAAGTTTGGCGTATGAATGCAAATGTGTTAATTCTCTAGAGACTGTCACGTACTTACTTTCTATAATAATACTTAGGGACGGTGTCTGATTGTGAACACGATGTTTGTGGATTGGACCCACACTGGAATTATTTTAATTTTTCTGCTCTGTCAAGACGAAGCGCGGCGTTGACTTCCACCACTCAACACGCTAAAACTCCGAGACATTCGGAAATAATAATAGTAGCATTGTAAGACGATTGGTTCTAGGACTAGGAATTATTTTGAACATGTAAATTATTTTGATAACTATCTTACTAACTTTAGATTCACAATCGTTTTATATCTCACTTATAAGATCTTCTCACGGAATTGTATCTATAGAAATACAGTTTTAATTTCTGAGTAGTTTCACTGAGCTTCTTTGTTAAAATATATAAAGTTGCAAATCAAATGTCAATATGACATCAAGGTCCTGAGCCAAGCGAATGCCGTGGAAGTCATCGTCCGCAAACGCCGGAATTAGCCGAATAGGCGACGAGAATATACGAATGACCAGAAAACAATCTTTCTGTTAATGTTAAACATTGTGCGGTCGGTGACGGTGGCAATAAATGGAAGTCGTATATTGTTTGAAAGTTTCGTACTAAATATACGCACTACCATAAACCATACTAACTTTTCACTTTTGCTGACTGAATAAGATGAAATCTTAGCAAAAAATGATACAGTAACTAATGTGTTAAGAACCAGTTCCGAAAATATAAGGTCGCACACAATTTTATATACAGGTTATTAATGTGTACGAGTTTAACGATGAAGATTTATTATTCGGACATAAATAAGAAATTATTAAGTTCTCAATTTGCATA